>WNWK01015896.1:0-46436 GCA_009830355.1 Cherax destructor | reverse complement strand
AAGAATGGTGGAGCACCTCGAGCTGAACAGGATAATAAACACCAGACAGCACGGATTCCGGGAAGGCAAATCCTGTGTAACAAACCTCCTAGAGTTCTATGATAAAGTAACAGAGGTAAGGCAAGAGAGAGAAGGGTGGGTTGATTGCATTTTCCTGGACTGCAGGAAGGCCTTCGACACAGTTCCTCACATGAGATTAGTAAAGAAGTTGGAAGAACAAGCATGTATAACAGAAAGGGCACTGGAATGGATCAGGGAATACCTCACAGGGAGGCAACAACGGGTCATGGTGCGTGATGAGGTATCACAGTGGGCGCCTGTGACGAGCGGTGTACCGCAGGGGTCAGTCCTAGGACCAGTGTTATTCTTGGTATATGTAAATGACATGACGGACGGGATAGACTCAGAAGTGTCTCTGTTCGCAGATGATGTAAAATTAATGAGGAGAATCACATCGGAAGAGGACCAAGCAGGACTTCAAAGAGACCTGGACAAGCTTGACATCTGGTCTAGAAACTGGCTTCTCGAATTCAATCCCACCAAATGCAAAGTCATGAAGATCGGAGAAGGGCAAAGAAGACCGCTGACAGAGTACAGGCTAGGCGGACAAAGGCTACAAACCTCGGCAAAGGAGAAAGACCTTGGGGTAAGTATAACGCCAAGCACGTCTCCGGAGGCACACATCAACCAGATAACTGCAGCAGCATATGGGCGACTGGCAAACCTAAGATTAGCGTTCCGTTACCTTACCAAGGAATCGTTCAAGACACTGTACACCGTGTACGTCAGGCCCATACTAGAATATGCAGCACCAGTCTGGAACCCACACCTGGTCAAGCACGTAAAGAAACTAGAGAAAGTGCAAAGGTTTGCGACAAGGTTAGTTCCACAACTCAGGGGTCTGTCCTATGAAGAAAGGTTGAGGGAAATAGGACTAACAACACTGGAGGAAAGAAGAGTCAGAGGGGACATGATAACGACATACAAAATACTGCAGGGAATCGACAAGGTAGACATTGACAGGATGTTCCAGAGAGGGAACACAGAAACAAGGGGACACAACTGGAAGCTGAAAACTCAGATGAGTCAAAGGGATGTTAGGAAGCATTTCTTCAGCCACAGAGTAGTCAGGAAGTGGAATAGTCTAGAGAAAGATATAGTGGAGGCAGGAACCATACATAGTTTTAAGACAAGGTATGATAAAGCTCATGGAGCAGGGAGAGCAGAGACCCAGTAGCGAACAGCGAAGAGGCGGGGCCAAGAGCTGAGTCTCGACCCCTGCAACCACAATTAGGTGAGTACAATTAGGTGAGTACACACACACACACACACACACCAGTGAAGAGGTGGGACCAGGAGCTGTGACTCGACCCCTGCAACCACAACTAGGTGAGTACACAGGCAGGACTACAAAGATACCTGGACAGGCTGCAAGCATGGTCCACCAACTGGCTCCTCGAATTTAACCCCACCAAATGCAAAGTCATGAAGATCGGGGAAGGGCAAAGAAGACCGCAAACAGAGTATAGGCTAAGTGGCCAAAGACTGCAAACCTCACCCCAAAGAAAAAGATCTTGGGGTGAGTATAATACCGAGCACGTCTCCTGAAGCACACATCAACCAGAAAACTGCTGCAGCATATGGGCGCCTGGCAAACCTGAGAATAGTGTTCCGATACCTCAATAAGGAATCGTTCAAGACTCTGTACACCGTGTACGTCAGGCCCATACTGGAGTATGCAGCACCAGTTTGGAACCCACACCTGGTCAAGCACGTCAAGAAATTAGAGAAAGTGCAAAGGTTTGCAACAAGGCTAGTTCCAGAGCTAAGGGGAATGTCCTACGAAGAAAGGTTAAGGGAAATCGGCCTGACGACACTGGAGGACAGGCAGGTTAGGGGTGACATGATAACGACATACAAAATACTGCGTGGAATAGATAAGGTGGACAGAGACAGGATGTTCCAGAGATGGGACACAGAAACAAGGGGTCACAATTAGAAGTTGAAGACTCAGACGAGTCAAAGGGATGTTAGGAAGTATTTCTTCAGTCATAGAGTTGTCAGGAAGTGGAATAGTGTGGAAAGTAATGTAGTGGAGGCAGGAACCATTCATAGCTTAAAGGCGAGGTATGATAAAGTTCATGGAGCAGGGAGAGAGAGGACCTAGTAGCGGTCAGTGAAGAGGCAGGGCCAGGAGCTAAGTCTCGACCCCTGCAACCACAATTAGGTGAGTATAATTAGGTGAGTACACACACACACAAATATAGTCCAAATTTTTAAAAAAGGAGACAGACACAAAGCATTAACTACAGACCAGTGTCACTAACAAGTATAGTAAGCAGAGTCATGGAGGAGAAGATTATCAAGAGAAGAGTGGTGGAGCTCCTAGAAAGGAATGAGCTTATCAACGACAACCAGCACGGTTTCAGGGATGGGAAATCCTGTGTCACACTCCTACTGGAGTTCTATGACAGGGGGACAGAAGTAAGTCATGAGAGAGAGGGGTGGGTAGATTGCGTTTTCTTGGACTGTAAGAAGGCTTTTGACACAGTTCCACACAAGGGATTAGTGCATAAGCTGGAGGACCAGGCAGGGATAACAGGAAGGCGCTGCAATGGATCAAGGAATACCTGTCGGGAAGACATGAGAGAGTCATGGTACGAGACGAAGTGTCAGAGTGGGCGCCTGTGACGAGCGGGGTTCCAAAGGGATCAGTCCTAGGACCGGTACTGTTTCTGGTATGTGTGAACGACATGACGCAAGGAATAGACTCAAAAGTGTCCCTGTTTGCAGATGATGTTAAGTTGATGAGAAGAATTAAATCGGACGAGGACCAGGCAGAACTACAAAAGGACCTGGACAGGCTGCAGGCCTGGTCGAGAAACTGGCTCCTGGAGTGCAACCCCACCAAGTGCAAAGTCATGAAGATTGGGTAAGGGCAAAGAAGACCGCAGACGGAGTACAGTCTAGGAGGCCAGACACTACAAACCTCACTCAAGGAAAAGGATCTTGGGGTTAGTATATCACCGGGCACATCTCCTCAGGAGCACATTAACCAAATAACTGCTGCAACATATGGGCACCTAGTGTTACACAGTGTGCTGCAGTAAAAGTTTATATAAAAAATAATGATCCATAGTTCAGGGATTGTACTGAATCCGGACGCGTTTTATTCCTGGTCAGTCAGTGTGGCCAGGACAGGAGCAGATGAGGTGTGTTTAGTTCAGTACGAGACGGGTGGTGACGGGTGGTGACGGGTGGTGACGGGGTGAAGTCATCATGTTTGGGCGGTAGTGTAAGTAGGTAATTTTGGTACGTTTTTTAGAGTATACTATAATAAAATTTAGTGTGTAAATGCTCTCATGTTTTTTAAAGCCCTAGTGTGTGCAAGGGTCTGTGTTTTGGAGAGTTTAACTGTAGGCTAAGTAACATGCTGGCACTAGAGTTGCTGTGTTTTTCAGTGTAATTTAAATGTCCCTAGACAGCAGATTGAACAGCCATTTAGGAGCCAGGACCTTTTTATTTAAGTTACGATATCGAAGTCGTAATACCTAGCAAACCTAAGAATAGCATTCAAGACATCTCAATAAGGAATCGTTCAGGACTCTGTACACCGTGTATGTCAGGCCTATACTGGAGTATGTAGCACCAATTCGGAACCCACACCTAGCCAAGTACGTACGGAAATTAGAGAAAGTGCAAAGGTTTGCAACAAGATTAGTCCCGGAGCTAAGGGGTATGTCCTACGAGGAGAGGTTAAGGGAAATCGACCTGACGACACTGAGAGGACAGGAGAGATAGGGGGGACATGATAACGACATATAAGATACTGAGACGAATTGACACGGTGGACAGAGACAGGATGTTCCAGAGATGGGATACAGCAACAAGGGGTCACAATTGGAAGTTGAAGACTCAGATGAATCACAGAGATGTTAGGAAGTATTTCTTCAGTCACAGAATTGTCAGGAAGTGGAATAGTCTGGGAAGTGATGTAGTTGAGGCAGGATTCATACATAGCTTTAAGAAGAGGTATGATAAAGTTCATGGAGCAGGTGACCAAGTAACGACCAGTGAAGAGGTGGGGCCAGGAGCTGTGAATGGACCCCTGCAACCACAACTAGGTGAGTACACACACTCGTGCATCACTGGCCACCACTGCGCTCGGGCCATCAACAAATGACTCGCTCCAGCCGTCATCTGGCGTGACTGAGGGCCCATGCTGGAGACAAAACCACCACCACCGCGGTGGTCGTGAGGGCCCCTGCTGGAGACAACACCACCACCACCGCGGTGGTCGGTGGTCGTGGTTTTCCATTAAAAAAAATCGTTCATTTGGGAAAAAGCACATTTTGTAGCCGTGTCCATGTGATTCCCTGAGTCATAATGGACGTAGAGCTGGCTGAGGTCATGAGTGATACACACCGTGCATTAGCTAGTCTCTGATTAGGATTTCCAGAGTAGGTCGTTGTATTCCATTTACGTATCAAGTCGGGAAGCTTGGGGACCGAAAATTTTTTCAAAAGATAAAAAAACACTTTTTTGTGATCATGAATATTTTGGCGATGGACATTCTGGCTCTCAGATGAGTTATTCTGGGAGAGTTTTAGCGAGATTGTTTATGCCTGGCGTTCTATAATCCAGCACTTTGCTTCCGTGGACATGTAACTCAGCGAGTATGCTTGGGTAAAGCCGTGTAGATTCATGTCTTTATTACTCTTCTTCACTGAGTGACAAATTAAATTAGCGCTTCACACACACACACACACACACACACACACACACACACACACACACAATATATATATATATATATATATATATATATATATATATATATATATATATATATATATATATATATATATATATGTTGAAGAATAAACGTTAGATTCACTACAGCCAATAATGTATCTCACCCCACACGGGGCTGAGACAGTGTTGCCTCTCATAGTGTCTTCCACGACTCTCTCTGATGAAATTAAGACACATGTGCAACATCTGGGTATCTTTATTGTAGACGTTTCGCCCTCCAGTGGCTTTATCAATACAAATTCCAGGACATAATTTGAGGACAGTAGAACTATATACAAAAGATGAGGTAATCACTCCCTCGGTCTTGGAGTTGGTGTGAACATCACCTTCGGTGCTCTTCACACCAACTGTCTTCAAATTATGTCCTACAACACCTACTGTCTTCAAATTATGTCCTACAACACCTACTGTCTTCAAATTATGTCCTACAACACCTACTGTCTTCAAATTATGTCCTACAACACCTACTGTCTTCAAATTATGTCCTACAACACCTACTGTCTTCAAATTATGTCCTACAACACCTACTGTCTTCAAATTATGTCCTACAACACCTACTTTCTTCAAATTATGTCCTACAACACCTACTGTCTTCAAATCATGTCCTACAACACCTACTGTCTTCAAATTATGTCCTACAACACCTACTTTCTTCAAATTATGTCCTACAACACCTACTGTCTTCAAATCATGTCCTACAACACCTACTGGAGGGCGAAACGTCTACAATAAAGACACCCAGATGTTACACATGTGTCTTAATTTCATCTTGTCGCTATTGTATACCATTCTTGTACGACTCTCATACGTGGAAACTGAATATTATGTGGCCTTAAAAATTATAGCTAAGTACGTTTCTGCCGAGAGTGACCTCGTCGAGAATGTTTCGCCCGCGAGAACTGTAGTTAGAAATGTTATCTTGGGAAACTGTGGTTCGCGAGTTTGTCAACAACAAGAATAAAACACCTGAAGGCGAAGAATATTCAGCTGACACACTTGTACCAGTATATTATTATGGACGAAATCTGAGAGATTGAACACATTCCTTCTAGACTGAGAGACCAACACTTCAAAATCTGCCCTTCATCAACTATCTGCTCTATATTAGTCACCTCTGTAATGGACTGAAGAAGCCTGTTGCGTAGGCGAAACCTCTCGGTAATAAAGATACCTAAATATTGCACTTGTGTCTTATTCCTCTGACACGCTCGTACACACCAAAATGTGTTTCTGTTTAGCCATAGTCATAAACTGACGAATATTATCTCCAATGGCACACAGATCTGCTTCAATCACGCCGCCACCGGAGTTGTTTTTGGTGGGAATGCAGAGGTGGTCTCCAGCGAGGCCAGAAAACATTCCAGTCATAATCATGTCAGGGACGAGCGATGCATCACGTGGGTAACCTCGAATCTTCACGTCATTCTGGATATTTTCACAGCGAAGTTGTTCAACATGAAGAATATTAATGTCTGTGTATTATAGGGTCGCTCTTCTGCTGCTGTGTTATTATACAATTAAACAGTGGAAATCGAAGAAGTGACGAAGTTTCCGCCTCTGTAAGAATTCATATTTCATAAATACTGAGAGGCCAGGGGCAGCCATACTGCTTCAGGGCTGCCAACACCATTATTCCAAGGGTGCCAACCCTAATCTTTCAGGGATGCTAATCCTACTCTTTCAGGGCTGCCAACCCCCACTGTTGAGATTCCAACACCATTATTCCAAGAATGCCAACCCTAATCTTTCAGGGCTGCCAACCCTACTCTTTCAGGGCTGCCAACCCCCACTGGAAAAATAAACACATAAGCAGTATAATGTGATTCTTTATTGACAACGTTTCGCCCACGCAGTGGGCTTTATCGAGTCACAGACAGATCTACCTGGAAAATGAGTAACATGAATATATATATAGGGTATAGTCAGGTGGAGAAAGCTGCATGTGACAGTCTTAAAAGTAGTGCGATAGTTTATTTTTCCATTGTGTCGGTATTTTATACCATTTATTTCCAACCCCCTATTCCAAGGGTGCCAACCCTAATCTTTCAGGGCTGCCAATCCTACTCTTTCAGGGCTGCCAACGCTACTCTTTCATGGCTGCCAACCTTACTTTTTGTAGGGCTGTTGTCACGTCTCAGGTATGTGACCCTCGTACATCATTTAATATCAAATAACATAAATAAAGCTAAACCTTGATGTGAGTGGCCTACAAGGTCGAGCTTCAAGTAACTGAGTGCAAAGATTTACAGTATTTTGATATTGTAGAATAGGTAGATAATATCAATATTTCTTTGAGAGTGTAGTGAGTACTTGTCTAGGTTCCCATAACGCATGAAACTGCGTCATACAAGGTGACGCAAGGTTCAAAGCAGTGTGTGGTTAGTGAGTTCTGAGAAGCGATGGTGACCACATCTGCACTGAATTTATCATGCGACTTTTTCATCAATTTAAGGGAGTACCTGAAGCCTGTGACATCCGATATTCATCAATTTAAGGGAGTACCTGAAGCCTGTGACATCCGATATTCATCAATTTAAGGGAGTACCTGAAGCCTGTGACATCTGATATTCATCAATTTAAGGGAGTACCTGAAGCCTGTGACATCTGATATTCATCAATTTAAGGGAGTACCTGAAGCCTGTGACATCTGATATTCATCAATTTAAGGGAGCACCTGAAGCCTGTGACATCTGATATTCATCAATTTAAGGGAGTACCTGAAGCCTGTGACATCTGATATTCATCAATTTAAGGGAGTACCTGAAGCCTGTGACATCTGATATTCATAAATTTAAGGGAGTACCTGAAGCCTGTGACATCTGATATTCATCAATTTAAGGGAGTACCTGAAGCCTGTGACATCTGATATTCATCAATTTAAGGGAGTACCTGAAGCCTGTGACATCTGATATTCATCAATTTGAACCTAGCTTGCACCCACATTCATAAAAAGGGAGTACCTGAAGCCTGTGACATCCGACATTCATCAATTTAAGGAGTACCTAAGCCTGTGACATCCGACATTCATCAATTTAAGGGAGTACCTGAAGCCTGTGACATCCGACATTCATCAATTTAAGGGAGTACCTGAAGCCTGTGACATCCGACATTCATCAATTTAAGGGAGTACCTGAAGCCTGTGACATCCGACATTCATCAATTTAAGGGAGCACATGAAGCTTGCAAACAAAAGCTCGGATCATCTCTTTTTTCAGTTACGATGACATGTTAAGAAATTTTAACAACTAAACTTTATTATATTTTTATTTAGTTAGAATGTAAATCATACCCGCATTACCGTGATTTAACGTAAATAAAAAAAATAAACTTTTAACTTATTTGAACTTTCATTTTCAAATGAAGTAGTGTCACCTTTAAACTTAAGTGTTAATAAGCCCACTTAATCTATGACACATGAATGAGGTGACAGACACACGACAAAAATTATGTGTCTGTATCATGTATTAATATTGGTAGAATTACCGGCAATATGTTAAGTAATAGGACACAAATGCAACTAATGTGACATTTTATTGTGGCAACGTTTCGCTTGACAAAGCTTCTGGAGAGCGAAACGTTGCCATAATAAAATGTTACATTAGTTGTATTTGTGTCCTTTTACTTGTCTGTATCATGTATCATGCCACACACTAGAAGCAGCAACCTAACTCACACTAGTCATCAGTCGGACCGAAACGTCGTCGTAAAGTCCTGTCTTCTATGTGCGGGTTGTGTGCGCAAGAGGAAGCAATTCTGAAGAAAAAAAACCACATGTTCATGGAACATACTATTATCAAGGCAACATTTCGCTCTGCGTAGAGCTTCACAAAGTCATGATGAAGCTCTATACAGAGCGGAAAGTTGACCCAATAAAAGCTTGTCCCACGACGTGCGTCTTTCCTCCATTATTATCGGCGGTAAAACGTTTTTTATACCACGTCTAAACCGTCTTGAGTTTTCTCCCTGCACATAACTGGTCTACAATACCTACAAGATGAAGAATTAGACGCATGTGCAACACCTGGGTACCTTTATTTGTAGACGTTTCGCCATCCAATGGCTTTATCAATAAAATACAAGGTCATTACCTGGAGTTTACCTGGAGAGAGTTCCGGGGGTCAACGCCCCCGCGACCCGGTCTGTGACCAGGCCTCATAATAATGTGAAGAATTATATACAAAAGATGAGGTAATGAGTTCCTCAAGACTACGGTGCTCCTCACATCAAGACTGAGGGACTGACTACCTCACATCAAGACTGAGGGACTGACTACCTCACATCAAGACTGAGGGACTGACTACCTCACATCAAGACTGAGGGACTGACTACCTCACATCAAGACTGAGGGACTGACTACCTCACATCAAGACTGAGGGACTGACTACCTCACATCAAGACTGAGGGACTGATTACCTCACATCATGACTGAGGACTGACTACCTCACATCAAGACTGAGGGACTGACTACCTCACATCAAGACTGGGGGACTGACTACCTCACATCAAGACTGAGGGACTGATTACCTCACATCATGACTGAGGGACTGACTACCTCACATCAAGACTGAGGGACTGACTACCTCACATCATGGCTGAGGGACTGACTACCTCACATCAAGACTGAGGGACTGATTACCTCACATCAAGACTGAGGGACTGACTACCTCACATCAAGACTGAGGGACTGACTACCTCACATCAAGACTGAGGGACTGACTACCTCACATCAAGACTGAGGGACTGACTACCTCACATCAAGACTGAGGGACTGATTACCTCACATCATGACTGAGGGACTGACTACCTCACATCAAGACTGAGGGACTGACTACCTCACATCAAGACTGAGGGACTGACTACCTCACATCATGACTGAGGGACTGACTACCTCACATCAAGACTGAGGGACTGATTACCTCACATCAAGACTGAGGGACTGACTACCTCACATCAAGACTGAGTGACTGACTACCTCACATAAAGACTGAGGGACTGACTACCTCACATCAAGACTGAGGGACTGACAACCTCACATCAAGACTGAGGGACTGATTACCTCACATCAAGACTGAGGGACTGACTACCTCACATCAAGACTGAGGACTGACTACCTCACATCAAGACTGAGGGACTGACTACCTCACATCAAGACTGAGGGACTGACACCTCACATCATGACTGAGGGACTGACTTACCTCACATCAAGACTGAGGGACTGATTACCTCACATCAAGACTGAGGGACTGACTACCTCACATCAAGACTGAGGGACTGATTACCTCACATCAAGACTGAGGGACTGATTACCTCACATCAAGACTGAGGGACTGACTACCTCACATCAAGACTGAGGGACTGACTACCTCACATCAAGGCTGAGGGACTGACTACCTCACATCAAGACTGAGGGACTGACTACCTCACATCAAGACTGAGGGACTGACTACCTCACATCAAGACTGAGGGACTGACTACCTCACATCATGACTGAGGGACTGACTACCTCACATCAAGACTGAGGGACTGACTACCTCACATCAAGACTGAGGGACTGACTACCTCACATCATGAATGAGGGACTGACAACCTCACATCAAGACTGAGGGACTGATTACCTCACATCAAGACTGAGGGACTGACTACCTCACATCAAGACTGAGGGACTGACTACCTCACATCAAGACTGAGGGACTGACTACCTCATATCAAGACTGAGGGACTGACTACCTCACATCAAGACTGAGGGACTGACTACCTCACATCAAGACTGAGGGACTGATTACCTCACATAATGACTGAGGGACTGACTACCTCACATCAAGACTGAGGGACTGACTACCTCACATCAAGACTGAGGGACTGACTACCTCACATCAAGACTGAGGGACTGATTACCTCACATCATGACTGAGGGACTGACTACCTCACATCAAGACTGAGGGACTGACTACCTCACATCATGGCTGAGGGACTGACTACCTCACATCAAGACTGAGGGACTGATTACCTCACATCAAGACTGAGGGACTGACTACCTCACATCAAGACTGAGGGACTGGCTACCTCACATCATGACTGAGGGACTGACTACCTCACATCAAGACTGAGGGACTGATTACCTACATCAAGACTGAGGGACTGATACCTCACATCAGACTGAGGACTGACTACCTCACATCAAGACTGAGGGACTGACTACCTCACATCAAGACTGAGGGACTGACTACCTCACATCAAGACTGAGGGACTGACTACCTCACATCAAGACTGAGGACTGATTACCTCACATCAAGGCTGAGGGACTGACTACCTCACATCAAGACTGAGGACTGACTACCTCACATCAAAGACTGAGGGACTGACTACCTCACATCAAGACTGAGGGACTGATTACCTCACATCAAGACTGAGGGACTGACTACCTCACATCAAGACTGAGGGACTGACTACCTCACATCAAGACTGAGGGACTGACTACCTCACATCAAGACTGAGGGACTGACTACCTCACATCAAGACTGAGGGACTGACTACCTCACATCATGACTGAGGGACTGACTACCTCACATCAAGACTGAGGGACTGACTACCTCACATCAAGACTGAGGGACTGACTACCTCACATCAAGACTGGGGGACTGACTACCTCACATCATGACTGAGGGACTGATACCTCACATCAAGACTGAGGACTGATTACCTCACATCAAGACTGAGGGACTGACTACCTCACATCAAGACTGAGGGACTGACTACCTCACATCAAGACTGAGGGACTGACTACCTCACATCAAGACTGAGGGACTGACTACCTCACATCAAGACTGAGGGACTGACTACCTCACATCAAGACTGAGGGACTGACTACCTCACATCAAGACTGAGGGACTGACTACCTCACATCAAGACTGAGGGACTGACTACCTCACATCAAGACTGAGGGACTGACTACCTCACATCATGACTGAGGGACTGACTACCTCACATCAAGACTGAGGGACTGACTACCTCACATCATGACTGAGGGACTGACTACCTCACATCAAGACTGAGGGACTGATTACCTCACATCAAGACTGAGGGACTGACTACCTCACATCAAGACTGAGGGACTGACTACCTCACATCAAGACTGAGGGACTGACTACCTCACATCAAGACTGAGGGACTGATTACCTCACATAAAGACTGAGGGACTGATTACCTCACATCAAGACTGAGGGACTGATTACCTCACATCAAGACTGAGGGACTGACTACCTCACATCAAGGCTGAGGGACTGATTACCTCACATCAAGACTGAGGGACTGATTACCTCACATCAAGACTGAGGGACTGACTACCTCACATCAAGGCTGAGGGACTGATTACCTCACATCAAGACTGAGGGACTGATTACCTCACATCAAGACTGAGGGACTGATTACCTCACATCAAGACTGAGGGACTGATTACCTCATCTTTTATATAAAATTCTTCACATTATGTCCTTGTATTGATAAAGCCACTGGCTGGCGAAACGTCTATAAATAATGATACCCAGATGTTGCACATGTGTCTAATCCCTCAGTTTTCTCCCTGATGACACCAGTGGTGCAATAGCAGCCACTACCTGTGTACCCCTGGTGACACCAGTGGTGCAGTAGCAGCCACTACCTGTGTACCCCTGGTGACACCAGTCTTGCAGTAGCAGCCACTACCTGTGTACTCCTGGTGACACCAGTGGTGCAGTAGCAGCCACTACCTGTGTACCCCTGGTGACACCAGTGGTGCAGTAGCAGCCACTACCTGTGTACTCCTGGTGACACCAGTGGTGCAGTAGCAGCCGCTACCTGTGTACTCCTGGTGACACCAGTGGTGCAGTAGCAGCCGCTACCTGTGTACTCCTGGTGACACCAGTGGTGCAGTAGCAGCCACTACCTGTGTACTCCTGGTGACACCAGTGGTGCAGTAGCAGCCACTACCTGTGTACCCCTGGTGACACCAGTGGTGCAGTAGCAGCCACTACCTGTGTACTCCTGGTGCCCCCCCCCCCCCCCCCCCCCCCCCCCCCCCCCCCCCCCCCCCCCCCCCCCCCCCCCCCCCCCCCCCCCCCCCCCCCCCCCCCCCCCCCCCCCCCCCCCCCCCCCCCCCCCCCCCCCCCCCCCCCCCCCCCCCCCCCCCCCCCCCCCCCCCCCCCCCCCCCCCTGTGTACCCCTGGTGACACCAGTGGTGCAGTAGCAGCCACTACCTGTGTACCCTGGTGACACCAGTGGTGCAGTAGCAGACTACCTGTGTACCCTGGTGACACCAGTGGTGCAGTAGCAGCCGCTACCTGTGTACTCCTGGTGACACCAGTGGCAGTAGAGCCACTACCTGTGTACTCCTGGTGACACCAGTGGTGCATAGCAGCCCTACCTGTGTACTCCTGGTGACACCAGTGGTGCAGTAGCAGCCACTACCTGTTACTCCGTGACACAGTGGTGCAGTAGCAGCCACTACCTGTTACCCTGGTGACACCAGTGTGCAGTAGCAGCTACCCTGTGTCCCTGGTGACACCAGTGGTGCAGTACACCTACCTTACCTTGACACATGGTGAGAGCAGCACCTGTGTACCCTGGTGACACCAGTGGTGCAGTAGGACTACCTGTGTACCTGGTGACACTCAGTGGTGCAGACAGCCGCTACCTGTGTACCCTGGTGACACCAGTGGTGCAGTAGCAGCCACTACCTGTGTACCCTGGTGACACCAGGTGCAGTAGCAGCCGTACCTGTGTACTCCTGGTGACACCAGTGGTGCAGTGAGCCACTACCTTGTACCTGGTGACACCAGTGGTGCAGTAGCAGCCACTACCTGTGTACCCTGGTGACACCAGTGGTGCAGTAGCAGCCCTACCTGACTGGTGACACCATGGTGCAGTAGCAGCCACTCGTGTACCCGGGTGACACCAGTGGTGCATAGCAGCCACTACCTGTGTACTCCTGGTGACACCAGTGGTGCAGTAGCAGCCACTACCTGTGTACCCTGGTGACACCAGTGGTGCAGTAGCAGCCACTACCTGTGACTCCTGGTGACACCAGTGGTGCAGTAGCAGCCACTACCTGTGTACCCTGGTGACACCAGTGGTGCAGTAGCAGCCATACCTGTGTACCCTGGTGACACCAGTGGTGCAGTAGCAGCCACTACCTGTGTACCCCTGGTGACACCAGTGGTGCAGTAGCAGCCGCTACCTGTGTACCCCTGGTGACACCAGTGGTGCAGTAGCAGCCACTACCTGTGTACTCCTGGTGACACCAGTGGTGCAGTAGCAGCCACTACCTGTGTACCCCTGGTGACACCAGTGGTGCAGTAGCAGCCACTACCTGTGTACCCTGGTGACACCAGTGGTGCAGTAGCAGCCACTACCTGTGTACCCCTGGTGACACCAGTGGTGCAGTAGCAGCCCTACCTGTGTACCCTGGTGACACCAGTGGTGCAGTAGCAGCCACTACCTGTGTACTCCTGGTGACACCAGTGGTGCAGTAGCAGCCCTACCTGTGTACCCTGGTGACACCAGTGGTGCAGTAGCAGCCTACCTGTGTACCCTGGTGACACCATGGTGCAGTAGCAGCACTACCTGTGTACCCTGGTGACACCAGTGGTGCAGTAGCAGCCGCTACCTGTGTACCCTGGTGACACCAGTGGTGCAGTAGCAGCCCTACCTGTGTACTCCTGGTGACACCAGTGGTGCAGTAGCAGCCCTACCTGTGTACTCCTGGTGACACCAGTGGTGCAGTAGCAGCCACTACCTGTGTACTCCTGGTGACACCAGTGGTGCAGTAGCAGCCCTACCTGTGTACCCTGGTGACACCAGTGTGCAGTAGCAGCTACCTGTGTACCCTGGTGACACCAGTGGTGCAGTAGCAGCCACTACCTGTGTACCCTGGTGACACCAGTGGTGCAGTAGCAGCCCTACCTGTGTACCCCTGGTGACACCAGTGGTGCAGTAGCAGCCACTACCTGTGTACCCTGGTGACACCAGTGGTGCAGTAGCAGCCACTACCTGTGACCCTGGTGACCCAGTGGCAGTAGCAGCCTACTGTACCCTGGTGACACCAGTGGTGCAGTAGCAGCCGACTACCGTGTACCCTGGTGACACCAGTGGTGCAGTAGCAGCCACTACCTGTGTACCCTGGTGACACCAGTGGTGCAGTAGCAGCCTACCTGTGTCCCTGGTGACACCAGTGGTGCAGTAGCAGCCACTACCTGTGTACCCTGGTGACACCAGTGGTGCAGTAGCAGCCACTACCTGTGTACCCCTGGTGACACCAGTGGTGCAGTAGCAGCCCTACCTGTGACCTGGTGACACCAGTGGTGCAGTAGCAGCCACTACCTGTGTACCCTGGTGACACCAGTGGCAGTAGCAGCCCTACCTGTGTCCCTGGTGACACCGTGGTGCAGTAACAGCCTTACCTGTGTACCCCTGGTGACACCAGTGGTGCATGGCAGCCTTACTTGTGTACCCTGGTGACACCAGTGGTGCAGTAGCAGCCTTACCTGTGTACCCTGGTGACACCAGTGGTGCAGTAGCAGCCGCTACCTGTGTACTCCTGGTGACACCAGTGGCAGTAGCAGCCCTACCTGTGTACTCCTGGTGACACCAGTGGTGCAAGCAGCCCTACCTGTGTACTCCTGGTGACACCAGTGGTGCAGTAGCAGCCACTACCTGTGTACCCCTGGTGACACCAGTGGTGCAGTAGCAGCCACTACCTGTGTACCCTGGTGACACCGTGGCAGTAGCAGCCACTACCTGTGTACCCCTGGTGACACCAGTGGTGCATAGCAGCCATTACCTGTACCCTGGTGACACCAGTGGTGCAGTAGCAGCCACTACCTGTACCCTGGTGACACCAGTGGTGCAGTAGCAGCCGCTACCTGTGTACTCCTGGTGACACCAGTGGTGCAGTAGCAGCCGCTACCTGTGTACTCCTGGTGACACCAGTGGTGCAGTAGCAGCCACTACCTGTGTACTCCTGGTGACACCAGTGGTGCAGTAGCAGCCACTACCTGTGTACCCCTGGTGACACCAGTGGTGCAGTAGCAGCCACTACCTGTGTACTCCTGGTGACACCAGTGTTGCAGTAGCAGTTACTACCTGTGTACCCCTGGTGACACCAGTGGTGCAGTAGCTGCCACTACCTGTGTACCCCTGGTGACACCAGTGGTGCAGTAGCAGCCACTACCTGTGTACCCCTGGTGACACCAGTGGTGCAGTAGCAGCCACTACCTGTGTACCCCTGGTGACACCAGTGGTGCAGTAGCAGCCACTACCTGTGTACCCCTGGTGACACCATGGTGCAGTAGCGCCACTACCTGTGACCCTGGTGACACCAGTGGTGCAGTAGCAGCCACTACCTGTGTACCCCTGGTGACACCAGTGGTGCAGTAGCAGCCACTACCTGTGTACCCCTGGTGACACCAGTGGTGCAGTAGCAGCCACTACTTGTGTACCCCTGGTGACACCAGTGGTGCAGTAGCAGCCGTTACCTGTGTACTCCTGGTAAACATTCAGTGCCCTTCTGAAAATACTCCATACACATGAAAAACAATAATACTCATAATACTTTGGAAAAAAAGACTCGTATGACAGGAAAAATACTTCCTACATCTAGAAACAAAATCCATCAGACAAAATGGGAAGGATCTTTGAGGATGCAGTGAGGCCGCACTGTATGTGTGTGTGTGTGTGTCTGTGTACGGTTGTGTGCGTGTCCGTGCGTGTCTGCGTGAATGAGTCAGTGAGCAGAGGAAGCAATTAGGACAAGAGTGTGATGAATGACTGTTAACCCAGGCAACAGTCAACAGTTACACTGTGCGTGTGTCTCCTCTCGCTTAACTTACACCACAATATATCAAACACCACCACAGCCAACCACCCCTACCACTACGACCACTGCCACCACCACCACTACCACAATAACCACCCCTGCCATTACGACCACTGCCACCACCACCATAACCACCGGTACCACTACGACCACTGCCACCACCACCATAACCACCGGTACCACTACGACCACTGCCACCACCACCACCACCACAATAACCACCCCCGCCATTACGACCACTGCCACCACCACCATAACCACCGATACCACTACGACCACTGCCACCACCACCACCACAATAACCACCCCCGCCATTACGACCACTGCCACCACCATTATAACCACCGGTACCACTACGACCACTGCCACCACCACCATAACCACCGGTACCACTACGACCACTGCCGCCACCACCACCACCACAATAACCACCCCCGCCATTACGACCACTGCCACCACCACCATAACCACCGGTACCACTACGACCACTGCCACCCCCATCACCCCCACCATAACCACTCGTACCATAACGACCACCACAACCAGCACCATCACCACTGACAACATCACCACCTCCCTCTTTCCCTCCCCCAGACACTCATAAACATCGCTTCCATCCGGCTATGATAACCAATTGAACCTGGACATCTGGCTCCAGACTCATCCTGTCTCCTCACCATACTGGAAACAGATATTATATTCCATATTATTTACACATAAATAAGTCCTGACTCTTCCTGATGGTAATCCAATGCTGGGAAACTGAGGACACCTCGAAATTTCTTGCGCCCAGACCCGTCTGACGGCATTTATTTACATATTTTAACACTTGCTTATCCAGCCCGTCGCTGCCTCAGGTGGTAAAATTGTAAATACCAACCTTGACGGTTTTCCTGTCAGCGTTTGATGCAGGTGTTTTTCTTCCTGTCAACACTGACACTGTTAGTGTTTGATGCAGGTGTTGTTCTTCCTGTCAACACTGATACTGTTAGTGTTTGATGCAGGTGTTGTTCTTCCTGTCAACACTGATACTGTTAGTGTTTGATGCAGGTGTTGTTCTTCCTGTCAACACTGACACTGTTAGTGTTTGATGCAGGTGTTGTTCTTCCTGCCAACACTGACACTGTTAGTGTTTGATGCAGGTGTTGTTCTTCCTGCCAACACTGACACTGTTAGTGTTTGATGCAGGTGTTGTTCTTCCTGCCAACACTGACACTGTTAGTGTTTGATGCAGGTGTTGTTCTTCCTGTGAACACTGATACTGTTAGAGTTTGATGCAGGTGTTGTTCTTCCTGCCAACACTGACACTGTTAGTGTTTGATGCAGGTGTTGTTCTTCCTGCCAACACTGACACTGTTAGTGTTTGATGCAGGTGTTGTTCTTCCTGCCAACACTGACACTTAGTGTTTGATGCAGGTGTTGTTCTTCCTGTCAACACTGACACTGTGTAAGTGATAGATTCAGGTATTCTACTTCTTACCAACACTGAAACAATTTCAGTGTTTCAGACAGGAGTTAATCTTATTTTCTTTCAAAGATAGATTTTGGCCTTGAATCCTCACTCTCTTGACAGACGTAGAATGAGGGAAGACGTGATCGACACCGTCTGCCATTCATCCGAATTGGATGACTTGGGGACTTAAATATATTTTAGGAAAGACGAAGGGAATTTGTAGGAACGTTAGTGGAGGAAAAGATAGTCTCACGAACCAGTGCATTCATGTTGGAGGAGAGGTTGAAAGGATGATAGGAGAGGGCAAAGAGACTGTGAGATTATTAAACTGGGGGACCACAATATTTACCTCCTTTTGTACAGTGTTCCGTTTATATATATATATATATATATATATATATATATATATATATATATATATATATATATATATATATATATATATATATATATATACCTGTATTGTACTGACAAAGCCACTTGTTGGCAAAACGTCTACAAAATAATAATACCCAAGTTTTGCAGGTGTGTCTGATTCCATGGATAGTGAGAGTGAAGGTGCAAGAGACGCAGAGATAAACCCCAGGTTTTATCTCCGGGTGAACAGGAAGGTGACTGGAGGGTAAATGGGCCACTTGAGACTCACTCTGTACACCCTTGCTCAAGTTGTGGGCGATTTCTGGCAATTATTTCCTCTCAGTCTTTACACAGGTCACAAGTGATGCCCAGGTAACTGATTATCTTAGCGGATCTGAGGGAGACAGATTGTGTGATTGGAGATCGCTGACAAGGTAGTTCTTGGACGAGTTCACTGATTGGAGCTGGATGGTTCTCCGGGTCCTGGTGAACCTTTTTTTTGGGTGGTTCTTAGCGAGGGTTCAAATGGAATTAGAATGTAACACTTGGGACCTTTGGTAGATTCTGATACCCAGCATGGTAAGGTTATTATTGGTAGTCAACAATGGCTTGTTCTAACTCACAATTAGCTGCGAGGCTCTAACTCTAGATCTTTCTCTTTTTCTCCATTTCTCTCTCTCTCACCCTCTATCACACACACATTATTATTATTATTATTATTATTATTATTATTATTATTATTATTATTATTATTATTATTATTATTATTTTTCACTGGGAAGCACTAAAACCATCGGGGATGAAATAATTATAAATTTAAGTTAAAAATGAAAATCAATATTGTTTTATTTTTCTGACAGGTTAGCAAGATAACGTCTGTAATTATGTGTGAGTGTATCCTCACGGTGTATATATACATTGTGAGCTGTGTATTTCAGAGTATATACACTAAAAGATGAGTATCAGTGTATGTACACTGAGGAAGTGGCATCTCCCAGTGTATATTACACTGACAAGATCGTATCAGTGTATATTACATTGACAAGATTGTATTAGTATACATATATTCCACTGACAAGAGTATATCTCTCAGTGTATATACAAACAACCTCAAAAAAAAACAATACAAACAATTCTGAAAGAAATACGCAAACAATGTATTAAAATCAGGAAAAAAAAAGAGTTTAGAACTGTGAGTTGCTATCCAGTAAATCTGTCTTTAAAGCTGCCGGGGTGGCCCACCACCATGGTGGTGAGCTACCCTGGGCCGCTCCGGGCCACACCGGGCCACCCAGGGCCACCCCTCCGTGTCAAAGGTAGGAGTCTTCCAAAACTTGCCTCAGAATGCATGGAAACGCAATCCAGAGAAAAAATAGCGGCGAAGGAAAGTTGTGGTATATCGTGCCTCTGAATGCAGGTGTTGAGGGAGTGCTAACACTACTGTGTTGGTGTTGTGTTGTGGGTGTGTTGGTGCTGTGTTGGTGTTGTGTTGGTGTTGTGTTGGTGTTGTGTTGTGGGTGTGTTGGTGTTGTGTTGGTGTTGTGTTGTGGGTGTGTTGGTGTTGTGTTGTGGGTGTGTTGGTGCTGTGTTGGTGTTGTGTTGGTGTTGTGTTGGTGTTGTGTTGTGGGTGTGTTGGTGTTGTGTTGGTGTTGTGTTGTGGGTGTGTTGGTGTTGTGTTGTGGGTGTGTTGGTGCTGTGTTGGTGTTGTGTTGGTGTTGTGTTGGTGTTGTGTTGTGGGTGTGTTGGTGTTGTGTTGTGGGTGTGTTGGTGCTGTGTTGGTGCTGTTTAAGGTTGTTTTGGTGCCGTGTTAATGTTGTTGGTGTTGTGTTGTGTCTTGGTGTTGTTGTGTTGGTGCTGACGTTGTTGTTGTGTTGGTGTTTGTATTGTTCTAACCTTGGCCCATTGTTCCTTGTTCTCTTCCCTCAAGCAGTCTGTCTTCCTTCTTATTCCTCTGAGTATCTTTAACGTGGTAATCATGTCTCCTCTGCTTCTCCTCTCTTTCAGTGTTGTAAAGTTATTTTAGCCATTCTTCATCTATAAATTTTCTCACCATTCTTTGTATACATATCTTCTCACCTCCATGACTAATCCAGCAGCGAGTTCTTGTACTTATTCTGGTTTGTAAATATCTTTATTTTAAGGTGGTGGAGCTGCGGCATACTTCCTGCTGCTGCTGCTGCTGCAGCATATTTTGTGTAAAGCACGTGTTCCGTACACAGCATCATGGAGGACTACTTGCAAAGTCTGTCAGATGCGTGAGCGCTGCTGCGGATATATGGCTGATACTTTGTGTTTTGTTGACCTGCTCACCACTTGGTCCTTTGTATGAGGCGTCCGTCGGTGAATCTGTGAAAAGTATACCGTCTACCTTCCTCTTATCATACGCCTGGAGAACAACTAAAACTCAAGGCTAACTACAAATTTCTTGTCTGTGAACAAAAGAACTGATATTTTAATATCCCAAATGTAGATTACAATTAGCGCAACTTTGACTTTTGTCGTCTCCCCCTCCCCCCTCTCCCTCTACTCGTCCCCAGTCTGTATTCCGTACAAGGTCTTCTTTTTACTTTCCAATTTCCTTACCTTTCTATTACTTGAGTCGAAGACCCTATTTGCAATCTATTCAAGTCTACTTGTTGTCCTTTCCTGTCTTCTCCTGTATTTATTCTCTTCCGTAGTTTTACGTCGACTTCAGAGTCACAGTGACTCCTGTCTGCTCAGTCATGATGTTTACAAGTATCAGGACCAAAACAAGCTTCCTTAAGTTCTGGTATTCCTTGAGACATGAACTACTTGTGTTTGTGATGGAGAGACCTTGGTAGGTGGTAACATTGTCGAATGTCTTCTAATAGAACAGAACTATGCTCTCCACTCATCTCTCTCTCTCTCTTTATCGTTTAATCTTTGTCACCTTGAAGAACTCCAGGAGTTTTGTGAGTCAGTATTTATTTTCCGTAAAAGTGTACTGACAAGTGTAAGGGCAGGTGTGGTAGGAAGATGTGGGAGATAGGCGTTGAGAGCAGGTGTGGCATGCCTAGGAGTATCTTACATTTTATTCCGCGTAGGTCACGAACCCATATAGGCATACCTCCCGACCAGTGAACCAGGTAATAGGGGTTTAACGATAAAAGGAGCCCCGTCGTTATACCAGTACCTCGGTTCAACCAGCCAATAACAAGGAATCCGTTAAACCTGTGAAGCGATGTGGTACACTCGTGAAACAACTTAGGCAGACTTGGCTTCCCATGTCTTGTGCTTGCATTTGTCTCATTGATCACTGTCTTATGCTTGATTTTGCCTCATTGTACATTACGTAAATACTGTACATAGGTTATAATACACTGTAAATACCAGCTTGTTTTGGTGAAGGAAATATAATTAATTTATTCTCTGCCGTCTTTTGTTTGATCCCAAGTGGTAATCGCATTATGGTAAGGTGTGCAGGTCATACCTACACCTGCGTTCGTAATATCCCCGAGAAACTGTCTTTTCGGGAAGAGCAACAAGAAGATCCTACTTTAATCTCTGCTTTTAAAGCTGCCATGGGCGAATCCAATTCAGATCACCCGGTTAAATATGAAATTAAACAAAAACTGCAAGTATGTTCCGAACCTGGTAAGGAGGTAGAGGGAAATTTAAAGTTAGATATCCTGGTTGTTCCTAAGAAGTTCAGGACTCATGTCCTAAACAGAGCTCAAATTTCTTCCTTAGGAGGACATTTGGGTGTCATTAAAACCTTTTATAGTATTTTAAAACATTTTTATTGAACAGGTGTAAAACGAGATGTGCGTAGCTATAACCGTTCTTGTGAATGTCAGTGTGTAAAACAGGACACTATTAGACCCGCACCACTTTATCCCATACCCGCAAATGGGTAGCCATTTGCGGACTAATTATCGACTGTGTGGAACCACTACCAAAAACCAGGTCAGGTAACCAACATGTGTACGCATTGCATGCATTTTCCTACAGACTGGGATGAATTGTTTCCTCTGTTGTTGCTTGCAATGCGAGAAACTGCACAGGAATCAAAGGAGTACAGTCTCTTTGAGCTGATTTTTGGGCACAACGTGAGAGGGGTCCCCAACACGTGCTCTAGGAAGGATGAGATGGGAGAAGACAAAAATGCTAAATTTCGCTCCTTTAACCCTGGAGACAAGGTATTGGTCCAAGAACCTGTGCCTGGTAGCAACTTGAAAGCAAGGTTTATGGAACCGACGAAGGTAATAAAGAAAAAGTCTGATTTAACCTACGTGGTAGCACCTCTTGATAAACCTAATTAATCAGATTAATTTTTTTTTGAACCACCTAAGGTTCCAGTAATGACCTTGTCCTCTGTCCCTGACGCTGTGGACGACCCTGATTTCCTGTACACAATTCCGGAGGTTCAAATCAGGCTCCCTAACTCGGCCATTCTCCAAGATTCTCGCCCCATAATGTCGGGACTTTGCAGAAGACCAAGTAGAAACACTAACTACCCTTTTGCAAACCTATCCGGACATATTTTTGGATGTTCCAAAAAGTGCAACCTTGGTTATCACAATGTGGACGTAGGAACTGCTAAACCTATTAAACTATCTCCCTAAAGAGCTAGTCCTGAAAAACAGAGGCTACTTAAGCAGGAAATTGCATTTCTGTTAGAACATGGATTGGTGGAGGAACCGTCACACTCGTGGGCTTCACCGTGTGTCCTTGTTAAGAAGCCTGATGATGTACAGACCACCGAAAGGTGAATGAGGTCTCAGTACCGGATGCTTACCCTCTTCAACGTTTGGGTGGACTTTGTGGGTAAGTCCCCTTTCGTTTCCAGAATAGATCTCCTTGAAGGTTACTACCAGGTATCTTTAACAGATAAAGCGAAGAAGATTTCTGCCCTCGTAATTCCTGGAGGTCACTATCAATATACTGTGACCTCATTCGGAATGCGGAACTCACCTGCCACATTTCAAAAATTAATCCATCATGCTATTAAAGGACTTGAAGGCACGACAGTTTATTTGGACGATATAGTAGTAGTTTCTGATTAGTGGGACCAACATGTGTCCTCTCTTGAATCCCTCTTTGAAGAGTTCAGAACCTTTCAACTAACTGTTAACCTGAGTAAGTCATGTTTTGGCCACTAATATTTTTTTTTAGGTCATGAAGTAGGTAGTGGCAGAGTAGCAACTAAATTTGTCAAAGTTGAGGCTATAAAAAAAAATATCCCATCCCTCATGATAAGAAGTCCCTGCAAAGGTTCTTGTGAAGATAGGTTTCTATAGATGTTTTTTGCAAAAACTTTGCAGATGTAGTAGCCCCCCTCCCCCAACCTCATTTACTAGTCATAAGAATAAATTTTGCTGGACCCCAAATTGTCAAGAGGCGTTTAACCGCGTTAAATGTCTCTTATGCACTGCACCTATTCTTTTGTCTCCTGATTTTTCAAAATCTTTTGTATTACAGGTTGTTGCTTGTGATTCTCTGGTTGGGGCAGTGTGATCTGCAACCTGTGGCGTACTACTCATCCAAGTACCAGGCTGGAGCATTTTGACGTACTCCTCTCCAGTACCTCACATGTGGTCACCGTCTTCATTGACCACAGTCCTCTGACTTATCTAAGCTCAATGAAGAAGAAGAACATACTCTTGATGAGATGGTCATTAAGGGTGCAACCCTACAACCTGTCCATCCACCACATAGCCGGAAAAGATAATGTGCTGGCAGACGCCCTCGCCAGATCATGTAACTGTCAGGATGTGTTAGGGACAACATGGGTAGTAAACTCTTTTTCTTCCCTTATGGTCAAAAGTAAAATCTGAGTTCATCTGAGGGGATACTTGCTTCCGCAAGTGTCTTGAACCGACGCTACCCGTACTGTCTGCTGTCTTGTCTGACTGGGAAGTCTCTTGCAGTTGAACACTACCTAATGAGTTGGATGGTTGGGCGGTTCCATTAGTATTTCGTTCCATGGTGGCACACTACCCATGAAGGATGCCTAGTCCTACTTATTAGAGTTTTTTTTTTTTTGGGTGAGGGGTTGTGGCATACTAAGAGTATGTTACATTTTATTCGGCGTACGTCACACACCCATATAGGCATACCTCCAGACCAGGTGATAGGGGTTTAACAATCAAAGAGGCCCCATCGACATACCAGTACCTCGGTTCAACCAGTCAATAACAAGGAAGCCCGCTAAAGCTGTGAAGCGATGTGGTACACTCGTGAAACAACTTTGGTAGACTTGCCTTCCCTGCTGGTCGTCACGGTTCACCGTGTCTTGTGCTTTTGGTGAATGAAATATAATTCAGTTATTCTCCGTTGTCTTTTGCTTATTACCAAGTTGTATTCGCATCAAGGCAAGGTGTGCAGGCCATGGCAGGTATGGTAGGAAGGTGTGGTAGGCAGGTGTTGTGAGCAGGTGTGGTGGCAGGTGTTGTGGCAGGTGTTGTGGGCTGATGGATGATGGTTATACATTATGTAACACAAGCTTATTTATAATATAGCATTTCATGGCAGAGCCTCAAGCCGCGCGTGCGTGTGTGTGTGTGTGCTCACCTATTTGAGGTTGCAGAGGTTGAGTCATAGCTGCTGGCCCCGCCTCTTCTCTGTGTACGTGCGTGTGTGTGTGATCTTGTATCCTACACATGAGTGAACTTCTGACAGACTGTTGTTTAGTCAAAATGCTTCATAAATATTCCTTATACTTGGTTTCGCTCATACTGGTGTCAGTTTACTGAAGAGTGTCTGCCAAGCCTCGGTATACATGCTCTTACCAGTGACCTCAAAGCAAACTAAAGGATTTTAGCTTTATCTTTCTCTTGTCCTCTATCCCTTCCTACCTACCCACCACCTTCCATCCCTTCTTCCTTCTTTTCATTCGTAATCTTCCTCCCATCATCCCTCTACTTGCAATCGTTATCCTTCTCTATTTCTCAATCCCTATCCTTTTCTCTCTCCTAGAAATCTCTCCAAGTATTTATTTCACCTTACGCTCCTTCCTCTTCAGCCTTCCTCTTACCCCTATTATCCATCATCTCCCTCCTCAGTTTCCTCTCGCTCCCTCTCCTCTTCCATCACCCCGGCAAGAAGGCAGAGATATGAATCAGCGCCACACTGAGAGAAGCCCCAAAGGTATCGTTGTGTATCTTCAAGCAATTGAAAACATTCTCCAGCCCTGGATGATGGCTTTCTCAGGGTGAGGGAAGCCAGGGTGTGTGAGCGAGAGATACAGAGAGAGAGAGAGAGAGAGAGAGAGAGAGAGAGAGAGAGAGAGAGAGAGAGAGATTTCTTGAGAAAGTAACTCATTTCAAAGTTTCTCATGAACTCCAATAATACAGAACCAACAAACGGCAGCTTTCTTAAAAAAAAAAAAAAAAATCTTCGTGGTCCACTCTATCTTATTCCTGGAAAAATCAAGAAGAATTATTTCAAGAAAATCTTCAAGATAATTGCCATTGCACAAGTATAAAAAAAAATTCTTTGCATGCAAATGAGGCAGCAAAATATTGTAGCGAGGGAGAATTTTAACAACGACGGAAGACATACACATCTGTGATGATATTCCGGTAAATTGTTTCTGGAAAAAAAAACGTGTTCCAGTGTTTTTTTTTTAACCTCATTTTTTTCTGATAAACTGGTTCACGTTTTATGTTTTTAGGTGAATGTGTATAACTGACTCGCTTTGTGTGTTTGTGTGTGTGAGTACTTACCGAATTGTGATTGCGCGCGTGTGTATGTGTATATTATTGTAACCACGGACGAGTGGTATTGATCAATAACAACAATGCGCTAGCTAGGGTTCGAACCCATGTTGTACTGGCTCGTCATTGTGAGCGAGAACCACATGACGCCTTTACCCACAGGACAACTCAATCCTACAAGAACCAAGCACAGCACAGAGCTATGTGTTTTACCTTGGTCCCAGGACATACGGAGGTGTGGCAGCTTTCAAGCTAATTTCATTCTTATCCCTGTTTGGTGTACTAGCCTACGAACAGTATATATATATATATATATATATATATATATATATATATATATATATATATATATATATATATATATATATATATATATAATAATAATAATAATAATAACTTCCGTGGCTCAAAAACAAAAACTTTCATCATCATTCACTCCATCACTGTCTTGCCAGAGACGTGCTTACACTACAGTTATAAAACTGCAACATTAACACCCCTCCTTCAGAATGCAGACACTGTACTTCCAATCTCTAGGACCCAAGTCCGGCCTGCCGGTTTCCCTGAATCTCTTCATAAATGTTACCTTGCTCACACTCCAACAGCACGTCAAGTCCTAAAAACCATTTGTCCCTATTCGCTCCTTTCTAACACTCAAGCATGCTTGCTGAAAGTCCAAGCCCCTCACACACAAAACCTCCTTTACCCCCTCCCTCCAACCTTTCCTAGGCCGATCTCTACCCCGCCTTCGCTCCACTACAGATTTATACACTCTCGAAGTCATTCTATTTCGTTCCATCCTCTCTACATGTCCAAACCATCTCAATAACTCCTCTTCAGCCCTCTGGATAATAGTTTTGGTAATCCTGCACCTCCTCCTAATCTCCAAACTACGGATTCTCTGCATTATATTTACCACACACACACACACACACACACACACACACACACACACACACACACACACACACACACACACACACACACACACACACACACACATACACACACGCACACACATACACTCACACACACACACACACACACACACACACACCCAGTGGCCTAGTGGGTAAAGCTCTTGCTTCACGCACGGAGGGGCCGGGTTCAATTCCCGGTGGGGCAGAAACATTTCGAAGTGTTTCCTTACATACACATACACACACACATATACAACAGGCCTAGTGTCTAATTGACATGTGCCTAGGACAAAATGGTAACTAACACACACTCACACTAACACACACATACACATAGCACGTCTCCGGAGGCACACATCAACCAGATAACTGCGGCAGCATATGGGCGACTGGCAAACCTAAGATTAGCGTTCCGTTACCTTAACAAGGAATCATTCAAGACACTGTACACCGTGTACGTCAGGCCCATACTAGAGTATGCAGCACCAGTCTGGAACCCACACCTGGTCAAGCAAGTCAAGAAATTAGAGAAAGTGCAAGGTTAGTTCCACAGCTCAGGGGACTGTCCTACGAAGAAAGGTTGAGGGAAATAGGACTAACAACACTGGAGGACAGAAGGGTTAGAGGAGACATGATAACGACATACAAAATTTATTTTCAACTTTCTGACATATAAAAGACAAAAAGTAGCAGTAAAAAGAGCAAAATCCAGCAGTAGCAAAGTAAAAAGCTCAGTACCTCAAGATACAATACTAGCACCTTTACTATTTCTTGTCCTCATAATAGAATAACCCAAAAAGTCAGAGTGACTTATTTCCATTGGGATCCCTGTATCTGTACCATATGGTACCCAGTGCCATATGATACCCTGTGCCATATGATACCCTGTACTATGGTACAGGGTACCATATGATACATTGTACCATATGGTTCCATTGTACCATATGGTACATTGCACCATGATACATTGTTTGTTTCCCTCTTGACCTATTTGTCTGGGAAATTTAATTTGATGAAGTTGTTTAAACTCCTTGGATATTTCATCCCATTCTTGACTAATCGACAAGGTAGATAGTGACATGATGTTTCAGAGAGGGAACACAGAAACAAGGGGGCACAATTGGAAGCTGAAGACTCAGATGAGTCAAAGGGATGTTAGGAAGCATTTCTTCAGCCATAGAGTAGTCAGGAAGTGGAATAGACTAGCAAATGATGTAGTGAAGTCAGGAACCATACATAGCTTTACGACGAGGTATGATAAAGCTCATGGAGCAGGGAGAGAAGAGACCCAGTAGCGGACAGTGAAGAGGCGGAGCCAGGAGCTGAGTCTCGACCCCTGCAACCAAAATTAGGTGAGTACAATTAGGTGAGTACACACACACACACACACACACACACACACACATACACACACTGTAAGAAGGCGTTTGACACAGTTCCACACAAGAGATTAGTGCAAAAACTGGAGGACCAGGCAGGAATAACAGGGAAGGCACTGCAATGGATCAGGGAATACCTGTCAGGAAGACAACAGCGAGTCTTGGTACGTGGCGAGGTGTCAGAGTGGGCACCTGTAACGAGCGGGGTGCCACAGGGATCAGTCCTAAGACCGGTGCTGTTTCTGGTATTTGTGAACGACATGACGGAAGGAATAGACTCCGAAGTGTCCCTGTTTGCAGATGATGTGAAGTTGATGAGAAGAATTGGACGAGTACCAGGCAGAACTACAGAGGGATCTGGACAGGCTGCAGGCCTGGTCCAGCAACTGGCTCCTGGAATTCAACCCCACCAAGTGTAAAGTCATGAAGATTGGGGAAGGGCAAAGAAGACCGCAGACGGAGTACAGTCTAGGGGCCAGAGCTTACAAACCTCACTCAAGGAAAAGGATCTTGGGGTGAGTATAAAACCGGGTACATCTACTGAGGCGCACCTCAACCAAATAACTGCTGCAGCATACGGACGCCTGGCAAACCTAAGAACAGCATTCCGACATCTAAATAAGGAGTCATTCAGGACCCTGTACACTGTGTACGTTAGGACCATACTGGAGTATGCAGCGCCAGTTTGGAACTCTCATCTAGCCAAGCATGTAAGGAAAGTAGAGAAAGTGCAAAGGTTTGCAACAAGACTAGTCCTGGAACTAAGGGGTATGTCTTACGAGGAGAGGTTACGGGAAATCGACCTGACGACACTGGAAGACAGGAGAGATAGAGGGAATATGATAACGACATATAAAATATTGAGAGGAATCGACAAGGTGGACAGAGACAGAATGTTCCAGAGATGAGACACAACAACAAGGGGTTTCAGTCAGGAAGTGGAATAGTCATTACATGTTTCTTATAATCTAGTCAATCTTATTTATATATCTTGCTTTCTTAACTCATGTCCAGTTTTATAAAAGGAACATTTCTACTGTACTATGATCGCGTTGTTTTCCAAATGAATTACAAATTTAACCTTCACACTAATGCGCCAAACCCATGTGGGTCGTGAAGCTCTAAATGGGATAATTCATGATAAGAATTCCTTTTTATTCTTAACGAGCTGATGCGTAAAAAAATCACGTTAGTGTTTCTAAAACGTTAGTGTTTCTAAGACGTTAGTGTTTCTAAGACGTTAGTGGAGGAGGTGTGTGGCAGCAGGTGTGTGGCAGAAGGTGTGTGGCAGCAGGTGCTTGGCAGGTGTTTGGCAGCAGATGTGTGACAGCAGGTGTTTGGCAGCAGTTGTTTGACAGCAGGTGTGTGACAGCAGGTGTGACGACAGCAGGTGCTTGGCATCAGGTGTGTAACAGCAGGTGTGGCAGTAGATGTGTGAGAGCAGGTGTGTGGCAGCAGGTGAATGACAGCAGGTGTGTGGCAGGAGATGTGTGGCAACAGGTGTGACGACAGTCAGAAAACTGTGAATCAGAGACACACAGGAGAGGCAGACTGTGTAGAAGGTGAGACTGTGACTGTGAATGGTCCACAGTCTAACAGTGTACGTCTTCGTAATTGATATCTCAGATTATAAAGACATTTTAGTTTACATAATAAAGACTTGTTTACATTTCATTGTCGATTTTCGTTAACTGATTCACCAGAACATTTTTTAGTCTCGTATTCATCTCGTCCATTTATTCTCTCTCTCTCTCTCTCTCTGTCTCTCTCTCTCTCTCTCTCTCTCTCTTTCACCAGTGTGGTAGACAATAGCTGGTGTGCGCATTTACCACTATGAGTTTTTAATCCATTTTTCTGGGTGTTAGTATCATGTATCTGTAACAACTCAGTTCCATTTCCAGAACACCTGCTTTATTCTCTTCACCTAACATTAAACAGTTATCCACGCACAAACCTACAGTTGTGGGTGGCATCCTGGAGGGAACTCAGAAAGTGCTGGGAAGGATAATATGTGTTAGCCTGCGAACTGAAGATCAAACACCATCTTCTGTGTTTAAATGAAAGAAGCCAAGAAATATCTCACGAGAGAGAGAGAGAGAGAGAGAGAGAGAGAGAGAGAGAGAGAGAAGAGAGAGAGAGAGAGAGAGAGAGAGAGAGAGAGACAGAGACAGAGACAGAGAGAGAGAGAGACTTTCACCGTGTGAAGAGATCCAAAGGTTCCCTTCCATCACCATCGCTCAAGAGGAGAGAGAGAGAACAAAATATTCTTTTAATGAAAACACAAGAAAACCCGTGTCTTCCTTCCCTCACTCAGCCACTCTCAATCACGAAAAAATCCTATCTCGCAATTTTTTTTCTAAATAAAACAATAAAGAAATAAGAAATTCTACATCACAACACAACCATATATATATATATATATATATATATATATATATATATATATATATATATATATATATATATATATATAATATATATATATATATATATATATATCGATATCGTGCCGAATAGGTAAATCTGGTCAATTAGCCAAAACTCATTTAAAATTAAGTCCTTTCTAAAAAATTCTCCAATAAGTTTAAAGATATATATTTTTTTATTTATGTTAATGTAAAAATTTAAAATTTTGTACCAAAAGAACCTTAGAAAACTTAGCTAACCTTATTATAACAAGCGCAATTTAATTTAGCCTAATCCTGCTAAATATATTTTAGATAAGTTTACAATAATTTAATAATTAACAAACACAGGAAAATAATTTTTTTTCTTTAGGTTCAGAATGATTTTTGCGAAATTATTGCATACACAAATTTTCGCTTGCCTTATTCGACAAGAAGAGCGTTGGTGTTTAAGCCAAAATCGCAAGTTTTACCTACTCGGGCATGATATATATACAGTGGACCCTCGGTTTTCGTTGAAAATTCTTTCCAGAATGCTGTTTGAGTGCCATTACAGAACGAATTTGTTCCCATAAGGACAAATGTAAATTAGATTAGTCATTTCAGACTCCCAAAAATACACTTACAGAAGCACTTACGAAAATACACTTACATAATTGTTCGAGTTTGGAGGTGAACGAAACCCGAGGTTCCACGTATATATATATATATATATATATATATATATATATATATATATATATATATATATATATATATATATATATATATATATATATATATATATATATATATATATATATATATATATATATATATATATATATATATATATATATATATATATATATATATATATATATATATTTTATATATATGTCTTACCGATTAGGTAAAACTGGTCAATTAGCAAGAACTCATCTAAAATTAAGTCCTTTCTAAAATTTTCTCTTATACGTTTAAAGATATATTTTTTTCATTTATGTTAATGTAAGAATTTATAATTTTGTACTAAGAGAAACTTTGAAAACCTACCTAACCTTATTACAACAAGCGCAATTTAGTTTAGCCTAACCCAACTAAATATATTTTAGATACGTTAACATTAATTTAATAATAAACAAACACATTGAAATATATTTTTTTCGTTATGCTCAGAATGATTTTGGCGAAATTGTTGCATACACAAATTTTCACTTGTCTTATATGGCAAGGTGAGCGTTGCTATTTAAGCCAAAATCGCAAGTTTTACCTAATCGGCCGTCTCCCACCAAGGCAGGGTGACCCAAAAAGAAAGAAAATACCCAAAAAGAAAATACTTTCATCATCATTCAATACTTTCCCCTCACTCATACATAATCACTGTCTTTGCAGAGGCGCTCAGATACGACAGTTTAGAATAGTATACCCTCCAAACTGTCAATATTCCAGACCCCTCCTTTGAAGTGCAGGAATTGTACTTCCCATTTCCAGGACTCAAGTTTAGCTAAATCTATAATAACCGGTTTCTCTGAATCCCTTCACTAAATATTACTCTGCTCACACTCCAACAGCTCGTCAGGTCCCAAAATCCATTCGTCTCCATTCACTCCTATCTAACACGCTCACACACGCTTGCTGGAAGTCCAAGCCCCTCGCCCACAAAACCTTCTTTACCCCCTCCCTCCAACCTTTTCGAGGACGACCCCCTACCCCTCCTTCCTTTCCCTACAGATTTGTACGCTCTCCAAGTCATTCTACTTTGATCCATTCTCTCTAAACGACTAAACCACTTCAACAACCCCTCTTCAGCCCTCTGACTAATACTATTAGTAACTCCACACCTCCTCCTAGTTGTTGTTGCATTTATGGATTTGGAAAAGGCGTATGATAGGGTGGATAGGGAAGCAATGTGGCGGATGTTGCAAATGTATGAAATAGGAGGTAGGTTACTAAAAGCAGTGTAGAGTTTTTATAAGGGTAGTGAAAGTAGGCCTTAGACATCCATTAGGCTGACACATCCACTCCCAAATATCTGAACACATTCACCTCCTCCATACTCTCTCCCTCCAATTTGATATCCAATCTTTCGTTACCTAATTTTTTTGTTATCCTCATCACCTTACTATTCCCTATATACACTTTTAATTTCCTTCTTTTACATACCCTACCAAACTCATCCACCAACCTCTGCAACTTCTCTTCAGAATCCCCCAAAAGGACAGTGTCATCAGCAAAGAGCAACTGTGACAACTCCCACTTTGTGTTAGATTCATTATCTTTTAACCCCACACCTCTTGCCAACACCCGAGCATTCACTTCTCTTACAACTCCATCTATAAATATATTGAAGAACCACGGTGACATCACACATCCCTGTCTAAGGCCTACTTTTACTAGGAAATAATCTTCCTCTCGCCTACATACTCTAACCTGAGCCTTACTATCCTCATAAAAACTTTTCACCGCTTTCAAAAACCTACTTCCTATTACATACATTTGCAACATCTGCCACATTGCCCCTCTATCCACCCTATCATATGCCTTTTCCAAATCCATAAATGCCTCAAATGCCTCTTTACCCTTATCTAAATATTGTTCACATATATGTTTCACTGCAAACATTTGGTCTACACCACCCCTACCCTTCCTAAAGCCTCCTTGTTCATCTGCTATCCTGCTCTCCGTGTTACTCTTAATTCTTTCAAAAATAATTCTACTATACACTTTACCAGCTATACTCAACAGACTTATTCTCCTATATTTTTTACACTCTCTTTTGTCCCCTTTGCCTTTATACAGAGGAATTATGCATGCTCTCTGCCAATCCCTAGGTACCTTACCCTCTTCCATACATTTATTAAATAAAAGCACTAACCACTCCAAAACTATATCCCCACCTGCATTTAACATTTCTGTCTTTATCCTATCAATCCCACCTGCTTTACCCCCTTTCATTCTATTCACTGCCCCACGCACCTCCCCCACACTCACAACTGGTTCTTCCTCACTCCTATAAGATGTTATTCCTCCTTGCCCTATACACGAAATCACAGCTTCCCTATCTTCATCAACATTTAGCAATTCCTCAAAATATTCCCTCCATCTTCCCAATACCTCTAACACTCAATTTAATAACTCTCCTCTCCTATTTTTATCTGACAAATCCTAGGCTTTCCCAACTCACTAATCTCACTCCAAAACTTTTTCTTATTTTCAACAAAATCTGTTGATAATGTCTCACCCACCCTCTCATTTGCTCTCATTTTACATTGCTTCACCACTCTCTTAACCTCTCTTTTTCTCCCCATATTCTCCTCCCTCCTTGCATCACTTCTACTTTGTAAAAACTTCTCATATGCTAACTTTTTCTCTCCTACTACTCTCTTTACATCATCATTCCACCAATCGCTCTTCTTCCCTCCCGCACCCACTTTCCTATAACCACAAACTTCTGCTGAACACTCTAGCACTATATTCTTAAACTTACCCCTTACCTCTTCTACCCCATTGCCTATACTCTCACTAGCCCATCTGTCCTCCAACAGTTGTTTATATCTTACCCTAACTGCTTCCCCCACTAGTTAATAAATCTTCACTTCCCTTTTACTTGCTGTTTCCATTCTCCTTGTATCTCATCTACCCTTTACTCTCACTGCATCTACAACTAAAAAGTGATCTGATATATCTGTGGCCCTTCTATAAACATGTACATCCTAAAGTCTTCCCAACAATCTTTTATCTACCAATACATAGTCCAGCAAACTACTGTCATTTCGCCCTACATCATATCTTGTATACTTATTTATCCTCTTTTTCTTAAAATATGTGTTACCTATAACCAAACCCATTTCTATAGAAAGTTCAATCAAATGCTCCCCATTATCATTTACACCTGGCACCCCAAACTTACCTTCCACACCATCTCTAAACGCTTCTCCTACTTCAGCATTTAGGTCCTCTATCACCTATATATGTATATATATATATATATATATATATATATATATATATATATATATATATATATATATATATATATATATATATATATATATATTTATATTTTTTTTTTTTTTTTATTAACACATCGGCCGATTCCCACCAAGGCAGGGTGGCCCGAAAAGAAAAACTTTCATCATCATTCACTCCATCACTGTCTTGCCAGAAGGGTGCTTTACACTACAGTTATAAAACTGCAACATTTACACCCCTCCTTCAGAGTGCCGGCACTGCACTTCCCATCTCCAGAACTCAAGTCCGGCCTGCCGGTTTCCTGAATCCTTTCATAAATGTTACTTTGCTCACACTCCAACAGCACGTCAAGTATTAAAAACCATATGCCTCCATTCACTCCTATCAAATACGCTCACACATGCTTGCTGGAAATCCAAGCCCTCGCACACAAAACTTCCTTTACCCTCCCTCCAACCTTTCCTAGGCCGACCCCTACCCCCTTCCCTCCACTACAGATTTATACACTCTCGAAGTCACTCTGTCTCGTTCCATTCTCTCTACATGTCCAAACCACCTCAACAACCCCTCCTCAGCTCTCTGGACAATCGTTTTGGTAATCCCGCACCTCCTCCTAATTTCCAAACTCCGAATTCTCTGCATTATATTCACACCACACATTGACCTCAGACATGACATCTCCACTGCCTCCAGCCTTCTCCTCGTTGCAACATTCATCACCCATGCTTCACACCCATATAAGAGCGTTGGTATAACTATACTCTCATACATTCCTCTCTTTACTTCCATGGACAAGGTTCTTTGTCCCCACAGACTCCGAAGTGCTCCACTCACCCTTTTCCCCTCATCAATTCTATGATTCACCTCATCCTTCATAGACCCATCCGCCGACATGTCCACTCCCAAATATCTGAATACATTCACCTCCTCCATACTCTCTCCCTCCAATCTGATATCCAATCTTTCGTCACCTATTCTTTTTGTTATCCTCATCACCTTACTCTTTCCTATATTCACTTTCAATTTTCTTCTTTACACACCCTACCAAATTCATCCACCATCCTCTGCAGCTTCTCTTCAGAATCTCCCAAAGCACAGTGTCATCAGCAAAAAGCAACTGTGACAACTCCCACTTTGTATTTGCTTCTTTATCTTTTAGCCCAACACCTCTTGCCAAGACCCTCGCATTCACTTCTCTTACAACCCCATCTATAAATATATTGAACAACCACGGTGACATCACACATCCTTGTCTAAGGCCCACTTTTACTGGGAAATAGCCCCCTTCCCTCCTACACACTCTAACCTGAGCCTCACTATCCTCATAAAACTCTTCACTGCTTTCAGTAACCTTCCTCCTATTCCATACACCTGCAACATCTGCCACATTGCCCCCTATCTACCCTATCATACGCCTTTTCCAAATCCATAAATGCCACAAAAACATCTTTCCCTTATCCAAATACTGTTCACCTATATGTTTCACTGTAAACACTTGGTCTACACACCCCCTACCTTTCCTAAAGCCCCTTGTTCATCTGCTATCCTGCTTTCTGTTTACTCTTAATTCTTTCAATAATAACTCTACCATACACTTTACCAGGTACACTCAACAGACTTATTCCCCTATAATTTTTGCACTCTCTTTGTCCCTTTGCCTTTATACAAAGGAACAATACACGTCTCTGCCAATCCCTAGGTACCTTACCCTCTTCCATACATTTATTAAATAATAGCACCAACCACTCCAAAATTATATCCCCACCTGCTTTTAACATTTCTATCTTTATCCCATCAATCCCATTTATCCAATATAATATATATATATATATATATATATATATATATATATATATATATATATATATATATATATATATATATATATAGTATTGTAACCAGGAATAAGTGGTATTTAATGAATAACAACACTGCGACTAGCCGGGGATCGAACCCGTGTTGTTTTATCCCACCTCATGGTGAGCGAAAATTCACGATGCTCTAACCCACTGGTCCATACAGTCTTACAAAGATAACGCACCCAGCAGAGCTAGGTGTTGTACCGTGATCTGAGGACATACTATGGTGTGGATGCCTCAGAGCTAATTCCATTCTACTCCCCTTTTGGTGTACTAGCCTCCACAAGCAGTATATATAGTATTGTGACCTTGAACGAGTGGTATTTAATGAATAACAACACTGCAACTAGCCGGGGGATCGAACCCGTGTTGTTTTAGCCCGCCTCATGGTGAGCGAAAATTCACAACGATCTAACAAAAAAAGAACACAGACACACTCACCGTAGTAAAGTCAAGCACTCTGAGGATGAAGAGTGTGAGTGCTAGGTTGAGTATGACCATCACCAGCAGTAGCAGCACCAGCGCGTAGAGGCACCGTCTGCGCCACCCATAGAGACCAAGACGGTACTGGTGGGGGCCACACTGTACCGTGGTACCCCCGGCGCTGCTGCGCTCCACTGCGCCGCTCCTGCCCCCTCCCAGGGCTCCCCCACGAGGTCCTGCTCCTCCCCCACTGCCCCCGCCAGCCATCTTCCTGTGAGGGGTGAGAGGAGGGTGGTTACTGGCTAGGTCTAGCGCGTACACACCTGTTTGTGGTTGCAGGGGTCGAGTCACAGCTTCTGTCAGTGACATATACGGTGTACACCTAGCGACAGTCTTGTGGGTACCTCACTCATAATAATGGAACACTTTTTAAGTGTAATAATGTCAAAACACAGTCAGTTTATGTGGCACAAATTAGGCAATAATTTCATTGCTCATAAACAGCTGCAAGAAACAATTTGTAATTAATATTTAATTAAAGCGTTTTTTCTAGATTGAAATTTCAAACTTAACACACACACACACACACACACACACACACACACACACACACACACACACACACACACACACACCCAACTCTTCAAGGGGGGGCTCCTTGCAGTGGTGAAGAGGCTCTTGGTCTGAGGAATTGAACCCTTCGGTCTTCTTCCTCCGATCGAACCTAATTACCCCCTTTCCCTGTCCCATCCTCCCAATCCCTCCTTTCCCATAACTCCTCCTCTTCCCTTAACTGCCCTTTTCCTTCTCTGTTTTCATTGTTTGAGGATGTTCCCTTACGTATTGTAGTTCTTAGACCTGGGAAAGGGCTGCGGGGTCCATCCCATTCCATTGAGGTCCTTGGTAGTAGTGTAGGTTGCCGTGGAATCTGGATCGTATGAAGATTTCAATCCCTCTCCGGTCTACCGGGGAAAGGCTTCGGGTGTCTTTCAGGTGACGGGTGTATCTCTGGAGGCTGCCTGTCGGATTCCAGGAGGTAGAGGCCGAAGGAGGTATGCTTTGTGGCGGGTTTCCGACCGCTCTCTCTTTTGTCTGCCAAGGTGGCTCGGTAGATGTGAGGTTGCTATCCCAAATTCCTGATTTACTGGGATGAAGGGCAGGGTATGGCACGGGTTCCAGACTGCTTTTGCACTACCGGCGGTGCTGAGGTCCTCTTGGGCGAGGAAGGGGAGACTTATGATTCTTTATCCCTGGGAGCCACCTCTCCACATCCCCCCCCTCTTTTTCTTTTCTCTTTTTTTTAAAAAAAAGAAAAAAAAAAGAAAAGAGAGACCTAACCATGGAGTAACAAATCTATGAACCTGCTCCTCCTGGGCCCCATTCTGTAGCAACAGCCTTTTATGACCCTGCCTTCTTACCGGACCATCCTTCGGATTTTTCTAATGTCCTGTATTTTATGCAGGTGATATTTTGTTGCACACTCCTGATAATGCATACATATGTCGTGCCGAATAGGTAAAATTGGTCAATTAGCGAGAACTCATTTAAAATTAACTCCTTTCTAAAATTTTCTCTTATGCGTTTAACGATATATCTTTTCATTTATGGTAATGTAAAAAATAATAATTTTGTACCAAATGAGCCTTAGAAAACGTACCTAACCTTAAAGAATATATATATATATATATATATATATATATATATATATATATATATATATATATATATATATATATATATAATATATATATATATATATATATATATATATATATATATATATATATATATATATATATATATATTTTATATATATATTTTCCTTGAAACAGAAAATTTCATTAAAGTATTTCCGTCAATGTTTCCTCACAACTGTCAGTGTGTATGAATTATATCCAGGTTGATTTTAAAATTAATATTTTTCCCAGAGTGAAAAGCTTGCAGCTGTATCGGACACGAATTTAATCAGAAATGAACTAATTTGTTTGAAATAGAGCAGTTAATGGGTGAGTGGAGCGCCTAGTGTGTGTGTGTGTGTGTACTCACCTAGTTACTCACCTAGTTTTGGTTGCAGGGGTCGTGTCATAGCTCCTGGCCCCGCCTCTTCACTGTCCTCTTCACGCCGCCTCTTCACCGTTGTGTGTGTGTGTGTGTGTGTGCGCGCATTTACCTTCTAACACCAGCCATTCCCTCTATCCAGTCTTCTTTCTTTATACTATCTCACCTTACACCCGCCCACCCAGCCCACCCGGCCCACCCTGCCTACCCAGCTCACCCTGCCCACCCAGCTCACCCTGCCCACCTCTGCCCCGCCCAACTAGCGTCGTCACCGACCAATAATGTCGTAACTCTGGTGCTGGATGAGAGACCAAGCAGTGATAAACATTGTGGAATCACCGTAATCTCCCTCCCAGTGACATCTTCACTGCTAACTACTAACTAAAGTAATCCTCTTCACTGCTAACTACTAAACAAAGTAATCCTCATCAATGCTAACTGCTAACCAATATAATTATCCTTTTTGCTAACTACTACTATTCAAAGTAATTCTTTTCGCTTCTAACTACTAACCAAAGTAATTATCTTCACTGCTAACTGCAAGCCAATGTAATCCGTTTAATTGCTATCTATTAACTAAAGTAATCCTTTTCCACTGCTAATTATAACCAAAATAATCTTTTTCACTGTTAACTATAACCAAATAATCATTTTCACTGCTAACTATAACCAAAGTAATTATTTTCACTGCTAACTTTAACCAAAATAATTATTTTTACTGCTAACTATAACCAAAGTAATTATTTTAACTGCTAACTATAACCAAAGTAATCCTTTTCACTGCTAACTACAACCAAAGTAATTTTTCTCTCTATACCAAAGTAATGTAACCCATAGTTAATTTTTTCACTGCTTAACATTTACCAAAGTAATTTTCTTTACTGCTATAACCAAAGCAATTTTTCACCCCTAATTATAACTAAAGTAATCCTTTTCACTAGTAAATTTAAACCAAAGTAATTTTTTTCACTGCTAACTTTTGATCAAAATAATGTTTTACTCTAACTATAATAAAGTAATCTTTTCACTGCTAACTATAACCAAATAATTTTTTTCACTGCTACTTGAACAAAATAATCTTTTCACTGCTAATTATAATCAAAGTACATAAATTGATTTCAATTTACGTTGCCAATTAGAACAAGTAATCTTCGTTTTAAGTAAAGCTGAGTAATTTTCCTCCATTGTAAGTTTAAAAGTACTTGTGCTTTATATTTACTCCCATTCAAATGTCAATAGTCAGGAAAAACTGATAATCTATGTATAAAAATATCATGGCACATAACAGCAATGTGAAGCTCACCTTTTATATAAAGCTATGTAAAGCTTATCTTAGCTCTATAAAGTTGTGTAAGCTCATCTTATATGTATGTCTTATTTCCATTATCTTACTCGAAAACATTTTTAAAAATTAGTTGAATATATATTGTATTCAAGTTATTTAGTAGCGTTCATTCGTTATGTAGTTATTAAAATCCGTTACTTACTTTTGCAAATCGATGTGTTAAATATATATATATATATATATATATATATATATATATATATATATATATATATATATATATATATATATATATATGTAGGTATAGGTTGGTAGACAGCAACCACCCAGGGAGGTACTACCATCCTGCCAGGTGACTGTGAAACAGAAACCTGAAACTGTTTACATGATGGTAGGATTGCTGGTGTCTTTTTCTGTCTCATAAACATGCAAGATTTCAGGTACGTCTTTCTCTTCTACTTACACTTAGGTCACACTACCAAACATGTACGTTTATGTATACACACTCATCTGAGTTTTCTTTGTTTTTATCTTAATAGTTCTTGTTCTTATTGCTTTTCCCTTTCATATCCATGGGAAGTGGAATAAGAATCTTTCCTCCGTAAGCCATCGTGTTGTAAAAGTCAACTAAAATGCCAGGAACAATGGGCTAGTAACCCCTTTTCCTGTATAGCTTACTAAAAAGAAAAAGAATAAAACCGTCAAAGTGGGATGTTTGAATGTGCGTGGATGTTGTGCGAATGATAAGAAAGAGATGATTGTAGATGTTATGAATGAAAAGAAGCTGGATGTCCTGGCTTTAAGTGAGACAAAGCTGAAGGGGGTAGGAGAGTTTCAGTGGGGAGAAATAAATGGGATTAGATCAGGGGTTTCAAATAGAGTTAGAGCTAAAGAAGGAGTGGCAATAATGTTGAATAATCAGTTATGGCAGGTAAAGAAGGAATATAAATGTATAAATTAAAAGGATTATGTGGAGTAAAATAAAGGTTGGATGTGAAAATGGGTTATAGTAAGTGTTTATGCACCTGGAAAAGAGAGAAGTGTAGGAGAGAGAGAGATTTTGGGAAATGTTGTGTGAGTGTGTGGGGAGTTTTGAACCAAGGGAGAGTAATTGTGGTTGGGGATCTTAATGCTAAAGTGGGTAAAAATGTTGTGGATGGGTAGTAGGTAAATTTGGGGTGTCAGGGTAAATGTAAATGGGGAACCATTAATTGAGCTATGTGTAGAAAGAGGTTTGGTAATAAGTAATACATATTTTATGAAAGAGGATAAATAAATATACAAGGTATGATATAGCACGTAAGGAAAGTAGTTTGTTGGATTATGTATTGGTGGATAAAGGTTGATGAGTAGGCTTCAGGATGTACATGTTTATAGAGGGGCAACAGATATATCAATCATTATTTGGTTGTAGCTACAGTTAGAGTAAAGGTAGATGGGACAAAAGAAAATGGCAACAGCAAGTAAGAGAGGAGAAAAGTGTATAAACTAATTGAGGGAGGAAGTTAGGGTGAGATATAAGCAACTAATTGGCAGAAAGGTGGGCTAGTGCAAGTAGGAGTAGTGGGGGGTTGAAGAGAGTTGGGATAGTTTTAAAAATGCAGTATTAGAATGTGGGGCAGAAGTTTGTGGCTATAGGAGGGTGGGTGCAGGAGGAAAGAGGAGTGAGTGGTGGAATAAGAAGTAAAGGGTGTGATAAAGAGAAAAGGTAGCTTATGAGAGGTTTTTACAAAACAGAAGTGTTAATAGAAGAGCAGAGTATATGGAGAGTAAAAGAAAGGTGAAAAGTGGTGAGAGAGTGCAAAAGAAGAGCGGATGAAAGAATGGGAGAGGCTCTGTCAAGAAATTTTGCTGAAAACAAGAAAAATTTTGGAGTGAGATAAACAAGGTAAGAAAGCCTGGGAACGAATGGATTTGTCAGTTAAAAACAGGTAGGGAGTTAGTAGATGGGGAGCTGGAGTGTGGGTAGATGGCGGGGAATATTTTGAGGAACTTTTAAATGTCGATGAAAAAAGGGTGGTAATTTCATGTACTGGCCAGGGAGGTACAACATCGTTTAGGAGTGAAAGAGCAGGATGTGAGTGTGGGGGAGGTGCGTGAGGCATTACATGAATGAAAGGGGTAAAGCAGCTGGAATTGACGGAATCATGACAGAAATGTTAAAAGCAGGGGGATATAGTGCTGGAGTGGTTGGTATTTTTTTTAATAAATGTATGAAAGATGGGAAGGTACCTAGGGATTGGCAGAGAGCATGTATAGTTCCTTTATATAAAGGGAAGAAGGGATAAAAGAGTGTAAAAATTATAGGGAATAAGTTTACTGAGTATACCAGGTAAAAGTGTATGGCAGGGTTATTATTAGAAAGAATTAGAGGTAAGACAGAGAAGTAGGATTCAGATACAAGGAGGCTTTAGAGTGGGTAGGGGATGTGTAGATCAAGTGTTTACAGTGAAGCATATATGTGAACAGTATTTAGATAAAAGGTAGAAGTTTTTATTGCATTTATGGATTTAGAAAAGGCATATGATAGAGTGGATAGAGGGCAATGTGGCAAATGTTGCAAGTGTATGGAATAGGTAGTAAGTTACTGAAGGCTGTAAAGAGTTTTATGAGGATGAGTGAGGCTCAGGTTAGGGTGTGTAGGAGAGGAGATTCTTCCCGGTAAAGTAGGTCTTAGACAGGGATGTGTAATGTCACCATGGTTGTTTAATATATTTATAGATGGGGTTGTAAAAAAGTAAATGCTAGGGTGTTGGGGAGAGGGGGGGATTAAATTATGAAATTAAATGCAAAATGGGAGTTGAACTGTTACTTTTTGCTGATGATCTTATATGGGAGATTCTAAAGAAAAGTTGCAAGGTTAGTGGACGAGTTTGGGAGAGTGTGTAAAGGTAGAAAGTTAAGAGTGAACATAGATAAGAGTAAGGTGATGAGGGTATCAAACGATTTAAATAAGAAAAATTGGATATCACATTGGAGAGAGGGATTATGGAAGAAGTAAATGTTTTCAGATATTTGGGAGTTGACGTGTCAGCGGATGGGTTTATGAAGGATGAGGTTAACCATAGAATTGAGGGAAGGAAAAAGGTGGGTGGTGCATTGGGGGTATCTGTGGAGACAAAAAACGTTATCCATGGAGACAAAGAAGGAATGTCGAAAGTATAGTGGTACCAACACTCTTTATGGGTGTGGGCATGGGTTGCAAATGCTGAGCGGGGAGGCTGGAGGCAGTGGGATGTCCTGTCGGGCAATGTGTGGTGTAAATATTATGCAGAAAATTCGGAATGTGGAAATTAGGAGAAGGTGTGGAGTTACTAAAGTATTTGTCAGAGGGCTGAAGGGGGGTTGTTGAGGTGGTTTGGTTTTTAGGAGAATGGATCAAAGTGAATGACTTGGAAACGTATAAATCTTAGGAGGGAAGGGGGGAGGGTCGTCCTAGAAAAGGTTGGAGGAAGGGGTAAAGGGGTTTTGTGGGCGAGGGGCGGACTTCCAAAGCATGTTGAGCGTGTTAATGAGGGTGAATGGGGACAATAGTTTTGGGACATGACGATCTGTTGGAGTGTAAAGCAGGGTAACATTTTGTAAGGGATTCAGGAAACCAGTTTTGGGTTTTGGACTTGGGTCCCGAAATGGGAAGTACAATGCCTGCACTTTAAAGGAGGGTCTGAATAGTGACAATGGGAGGGACTTTTCTCAGCTGTCGTATCTGGCTCCTCTGAAAAGGGAACAGTGATTATGTATGGGTGTGGTGAAAGTGTTGAATGATGATGAAAGTATTTTCTTTTTAGGATTTTCTTTCTTTTGGTCACCCCTGCCTCGGTGGGAGACGGCCACTTTTGAAAAAAAAAAAAAAAAAAAAATATATATATATATATATATATTTTTATATATAGAGAGAGAGAGAAAGAGAGATTGTTTGGGAGACAATGGAAGTTGAGATAATCAATTCCGTATTACTGATATGGTATTCGTCCCTTATTATTGATTAAGGTATTCAGTCCCTTATTATTGATATAAGGTATTCAGTCCCTTATTATTGATATAAGGTATTCAGTCCCTTATTATTGATATAAAGGTATTCAGTCCCTCATTATTGTATAAGTTATTCAGTCTCTTATCCTTGATTAGTCTGAAACTAGGCAGGAGGATTATAACCTATATACTGGATAGGAAGGGGAAGGTGGCAGTTGATTTCATACCTGGAAGATGTTAGGACCTTTCCCAAATCTGCACATTGTCATAACAACATACTGGAGCAAGACATGGGAAGAAGTGCAGATAAAACCAGTGAAAAGCCGGGGGCGGGAGCCCAAGGCCTGTATCAAAAATTTTGATCCCGATTTTTAACATCTTACCGGATATCAAAAAAATGCTGGGACAGGTGTGAAGTCTTCAAAAGAAAAAGGACAAATATCTTACCAGGGGGCCCGATCAACCCGGCTATGATGGATATTGGGGGGGTGGGCCCCAACAGCAACAGCCTGGTTGACCGACAAAAACCAACAAGTCTGGCCCTTTTCCCGGCTCCGGGGGGAGAAAAAAATTAGGAACTCATCAAGGTATGTTAAAGGTAAGGATATAGTCGCAAGTGGACGTAACTTGCTTGGCAAGCGTCTTCATCTAAAATGGCCACATATAAGCTTCAAGAAGGAAGTAGACAAGAGCTAAAAAAGGGGTTTTGATGGATGAAAAGGGGGGCAAAAACCAGTCTGCCTGATCAGTGGATCCCAAGGAAAAGGGGGGAAAAAAAATGGGGGATGTGTGACGTGTAGTGTCTCACTGCCCCCCACCACTAAAACCCCCCAAACCAGCCCCAGCCCCACCCAAACCCCAGCCCCAGCCCCATGACAATAGCCGGGGGGGGATTTTCCCCAAACAAATTGGGCAAAAGGGGCGTTTCGTTGCAAGGAAAATTTTGTAAAGAGTGTGTAATTAAGGCAAAATTTCCCCGGCGCCTTGCCCCAAACCCCGGGGGCTAGGGGCTCAACCTTCCCCCAACACAACTTTGGAAAAACCCGCATGCTCAATGACCCCGGAAAACTGTTGGGGGGGGGAAAGGAGGTGGGGGGGGGGGGGGGGGGGGGGCATGCCTTGAAGGTGTGGGGCCCCTGGGAGAGGGGGCTCAGAAATGGGGACCCCGGGGGGTGTTGCATCACCAAACCCCCCCCTTTTCCCCAATAACTTCTATGGGGGCTCTACATTCTCTTTTTATAATTATCTTAATCAACATCCTCCCAAACGCACTCTCATTATATTCTTATAATGGAAGATGATATAATTGAAGAATTACGCTGTTTTTTCGGGGTAATGAAAGTTGCTTCCTTGCAAGGCGTTCGCAAGAAAAAAGTATTGAATGAGGACCACAGTGATTCATTTTCATACAGCCCCTTTCATGGAAAAATTTTAATAAGTTTTAAATTTCCCCGTTACTCTTTTTTTTAAATATATCTTAGGGGGGAAAAACTCAGGCGGGGGTTTTTAAAACATGAAAGGTTTCCTTTTGTAATGCTTTGGTCTGCTATGGTTCCTTTTAGTAGAATAAATTTGGGGTTTTTGAGATCTGTCTTTGGTTTCCGATGTGGATGTGAGAAGAAGGGGCTCTGAATTAGGATAGAAGGGGGTGATAGGTGTGATGGGCCCCGCAGAAGTGTAGAGGGGGAGGGGAAGGGGGTGGTAGGTGTGATAGTCTTAGCAGTGGTAGAAGTAAAGAGGAAGATGGAAAAGGGGTTATGATAAAGTATCAGTAAGGACAAAATTGGACTTGAAGGGTCCCACAGGGCGCTGAAAGAACGAGTCCCCTGTATCAGTGGCGTGGGGGATGGGGAACTAATGAGGAAAAAAAAAAAAAAGATAATAGTGGCATGTCTTAAAAAAAAAAAATTGGACTAACTTTCCAAAATAAAAATTAAACAACAAAAAACTTCTACTATCTCAGTGTTAAAACCCCTTTTTCGAAGGAAAAGGGGAATCTGCTATTTTGAAGGAAACTTTCGACCATAAA
>WNWK01015895.1:0-46440 GCA_009830355.1 Cherax destructor | reverse complement strand
ACACAACAAGATTCAGTAAAGTGAAGGGAAAAATATTTTATCAATAAGATCTTGCAAAAATATATATATATGAGATAGTTTTTGTTTAAAGAAAAAATATATTCAATGAACAGATTCTGAAAAATTTTAAAAAAAATGGGGGCACGGGTTGACAAAAAAATATAAATTGTCTTTTAACTAAAACTTTGAGATACGGGCCCAAAAAATTAAGGGAACACAGGAAAATGAAAACCTTTAAAACAGGGGGAAAAAAACAAAAAGGAACTATACAGACACTGCTTAAAAACAAAAGGGAATGCACGGGGAAAAAATGAAAGACAGGAATTAATAATACCCCCTGGAATAATAATGAAATAAATCAAATACTGCATTTAAGGAAAAGAAAAATTTTCCACAAGTACTTACCATGTGCCATTTTTACACAAAACATGATATAAAATGAGCCCCGGAAAAATAAAAAAAACGGGTAACAGATTATATACATGAATTTGCAATAAAAACACAGGTCTTTAAATGTCATAAGAAAATTCACTGCTTAAATGTCTCACACCCCACAATGTCTTAATAGAAAAAGGAGTCTAATGATGAATAAAAACGACAGGTTAGGTGGAGAGAATATTTTCCCAGTCGTTATTGCTGAGTTTTGTGAAATCCGCTTTCCCAAGAACTCACACAGAAAGTTTTATTTTGGCGCTCTGGGATAAAGGGAAAGACCTCTGGGACTTGCTATGTGGGGCCAGAAACAATGCTCCCTGGTACCCCAGATAGGGTAGAAAATACCACAAAGTATTTTGGTAGAGGGTAGTGTGAGCAGGTGGTATCTTTGTTTGGGGTGGGGGGGGTGGCGCGCGTGGATGGGTCCCGCTGCCTGACCCGGGTGGGGGGTGGGGGTGGCGTCCCCGGGGTCCCCCCCAGACACTAGTTCTCCGGCCTTGGGACTACTAACCCCGGGGGCTTTTTTTCCCCAATAAGCCCAGGAAGGGGATACTCTGGCAAACGTCAACAGCTTTTGGAGGGGATTGGAACAATACTGCAAAGGGAAATGGCCCTGAAGAAACGACCCGGGTTCTTGTTCTTTGGGTTTCCCGAAGAAGCTGGCAGCTCTCTGGACTATGAACCTGAATTCTCTTCTTTTTTTAAATGAAATGCAGGGTGGATTTACAAGAGACGGAAATGGATGACTGCAGGCTTAACAGGCTCTTCCCCTAAAACTGGGCCCTTTTGGCCAATTGCAAAAACCCGATTCTTGGAGGGTTTTCCGGGAATTGAAACCAGAAAATGGGGCACTTTCCCGAAGAAATCTTGGAAAAGGCAAGGGGTGAGGGGAAAATGGTCCCGGGGACGGTTGATTTGGAGCTGGGGGAAACACCGGGTCTTCCCCCTTTGTTAAATCTGCTCAGATTAAAAAAATCTAGGCCCCAAAACTGTCACCATTTGTGTTGTGGGGGTTTTTTATGATTTTAATATTAACAGGCGATGAAAACGGGTTTTTGGGGCGTTTAATGAGGGGGTTGGATATATGGGGGCTGGGGCCCCTTGCCTGTGTGTCTGTCCTGCACTGAGTCTCGATGGTAACTGAACACTAGGCCGCCTGGCGCTGAGGCATTCAAAAGGCAGGCCTATCATTGGCTGATGCCAGATCACATGGGCAGGGGTTTGGGAAATCACGTGAACAGCCGTGATGCAGCCGTTATAAGTACAACCCGTACAGATTAGTCCGTTTAGATTCCAAAAATACACTTACAAAAGCACTTACAAAATACACTTACAAAGCACTTACAAAAATACACTTACAAAGCACTTACAAAAATACACATACATAATTGTTCGAGTTTGGGCAGTACGAAACCGGGGTCCACTGTATATTACAGTGTATATTCAGTGGACCCCGGTTTATATCTGCTCCAAACTCGAACATTATAGTAATATTTTTGAGATCTAAAAGGACTAATCTAATTTACATTATTTCTTATGGGAACAAATTCGTTCGGTAACAGCACTCGAACAGCATTCTGGAGCGAATTATGGCCGTTAACCGGGGTCCACTGTATATTGTCGTGTGCTGTTAATGTGAGCAAAGTAATATTTATGAAGAGATTCAGGAAACCAGTAAACCGGACTTGAGTCTTGGAGGTGGGAAATAGTGTCTGCACTCTGAAGAAGGGGTGTGATGTTACAGTTCAGAGAGTTATTGGAATTATGATTATCTGAGAACTTCTGGCAAGACAACTATAATTGAATAAATAATGGTGAATATGATGCCCATTTATCGGAATATCCTGCTATGGTGGGGAGATGGCTGGTGTGTTAAAATAATAATAATTGCAATAATAGGTGATAATAACAATACATATCCTAGGTAGTAGGTTGGTAGACAGCAACCGCCCAGGGAGGTACTACCGTCCTGCCAAGTGAGTGTAAACAAAGCCTGTAATTGTTTTACATGATGGTAGGATTGCTGGTGTCTCTTTTCTGTCTCATAAACATGCAAGATTTCAGGTACATCTTGCTACTTCTACTTACACTTAGGTCACACTACACATTCATGTACAAGCATATATATACACACCCCTCTGGGTTTTCTTCTATTTTCTTACTAGTTCTTGTTCTTATTTCCTCTTATCTCCATGGGGAAGTGGAACAGAATTCTTCCTCCGTAAGCCATGCGTGTCGTAGAGCGACTAAAATGCCGGGAGCAAGGGGCTAGTAACCCCTTCTCCTGTATATATTACTAAATGTAAAAGGAGAAACTTTGTTTTCCTTTTGGGCCACCCGCTCGGTGGGGAAAGCGGTCGCGTGTTGAAAGAAGAAGAAACAATACATATGAGAAAGCAACAACTGGCTGCAGTGAGAAACTATATATTGGAAGAATGGGAATTGCCTCAGTAGATACATGTACCTAAGAAGGAAGAAACAGGAAATGAAAGTCAGGCATTAATAAAGCAAAGAAAGACAAGGAAAGCAAAACAGTATTTGATGAAGAGCCACCATGGTTGTGTATACTTTGTTGCAGATCATCCAGTGGTACTGCTGTGTCGGTAGAGCTGAAGAAATATTGATTAGTGAGTACACACACAAAGGGCAGCCCACATATTGTGCGGTGTATACACATCTGTACATGAACTTGTGCATAAGAGCATGCATATATGGAGGTGTATGTACATTATATTATATATGTGTGTATAGTGTGATGTTTACATGCCTGCTTTTTGACATATCGTAAGTGGAATATGTTTTGTGTCATATGTTATCAGAAATATAATTCTAGTCTCATATAGTGCATGTTTCAGTACTGCACATAATTTTAGGAAAAATTAGACAAATATGAATTATGCATAAAATTTTGTAGTAGTTTAACCCTAAAATATTCACATTCATTTGGATGTTCTAAAGCATTTTACTTATAAATTGTACTTTGTAGAAAGAACAATACATTCAGTACTATAATTCCACAGAAACATGAAACTTTTAACAAATTTTTGCCAGTATTTATGTAACTACAGTGGACACTTGGTTTTCGTACAGCTCCCAACTCGAACAATTATGTAAGTGTATTTTTGTAAGTGCTCCTGTAAGTGTATTTTTGGGGGTCTGAAACGACTAATCTAATTTACATTCGTCCTTATGTGAACAAATTTGTTCGGTAATGGCACTTGAACAGCATTCTGGAAAGAATTATCGACAAAAACTGAGGGTCCACTGTATGTATTTTCCAACTGATAGAAATGTTTACTTGAAACCTATTGTTTTTTTCTTACAGGATTACAGCATATTTTGGATTTTTAGAAATTTGCCAGCCTAAGGCAGGTGAGACGGTGCTGGTGAATGGTGCTGCAGGAGCTGTAGGTAGTATTGTGGTGCAGATTGCTAAGATCAAAGGTGAGAATAATAGTTACTGTAAAAAATATTGTAAATACAGTGGTACCCTACTTACGATCAGCTCCCAACTCGAACAATTATGTACATAAGTGTATTTTTGTAGGTGCTTTTGTAAGTATTTTGGGGTCTGAAATGGATTAATCTAATTTTCATTATTTCTTATGGGAAAAATTCCTCCGGTATCGGCACTTGAATAGCCATCTGGAACGAATTTTGCTCGTAAGTAGAGGTACCACTGTAAAGTGGACCCTCGGTTTTTGATCACCTCCAAACTCAAACAATTATGTAAATATATTTTTGTAAGAACTTTTGTAAGTGTATTTTTGGGGTTCTGAAACGACTAATCTAATTTACATTTGTCCTTATGGGAACAAATTCGTTCGGTAATGGCACTCAAACAGCATTCTGGAATGAATTTTCAACGAAAACCGAGGGTCCACTGTACTCCATTGTATATGAAACCCCTCTGTTTTCACAAGAGTTGAGTGCCCGAAAAATTTCATTAAACATGTCATAACAGAATTTTATACCTTACTTCAGCAATGCGAAAGGGAGGTTTAGGTGCACTGGTCTGGCTAAAAATAAGGGAAAACTGAAGTGGAAATTGTGTAAGAACAGTCAAATTAATTACAGTATGTACAGCAGGTCCCTGAGTTATGTTCTTCCTAGTCACAAACGAGACACACTAGAATCTATTAATTTCTTAAGAATGCTGATCTGCAAATACAATTACAGTGGTACCTCGACTTACGTTGTTATCACCTTACGTTATATTCGATATCCGTTACTTATAACGTAAGAAATTTGAATGCGACATCCGTTGATTGATTCGTCTTACGCCTTTCGTACCGGACCTGTCCGCTTGGAGCCCAGCTGAGCGCACTCCAGGGAGCGTCAGTGTGCTATTGTTTACAAGCGGAGCGACCACCCACCCACACCCACGCATTCATACCAGTATATTGTCATTATTCCACTGTTTTTAGTGCTTGCAACTGCTAAATAAGCTACCATGGGTCCAAGGAAAGATCCTAGTGCTAAGCCTGTGGCAAAGAGGAACAGAAATATATGTACGATAGAAATGAAGAAGGAGATAATAGAAAAATATGAAAGTGGAGTGCGTATCAGTGAGCTGGCCAGGCTGTATGGTAAACCCTATTCTACCATCTCTACCATTGTGGATAAGAAATATTTAAGTAAAATCAAGGAAGCTGTTGTTGCAAAAGGTGCATCTGTGATCACAAAACACAGACCACAAGTGCTGGAAAATGTGGAAAGGTTGTTGTTGGTGTGGATCAACGAGAAACAGTTAGCAGGAGATACTGTTTCGGAGGGAATAATATGTGAAAAGCAAGGCAGTTGCATGATGATCTCCTTAAGAAAATGCCTGCAACGAGTGAAGTGAGCGATTAAAGCCAGCAGAGGCTGGTTTCAAAAATTTAAGAAGCGTACTGGCATACATAGTGTTGTGAGGCATGGTGACGCAGCCAGTTCTGACAAAAGTGCGGCTGAAAAATATGTGCCTGAATTCCAGGAGTACCTAGAGGCTGAACAATTCCTCCCCCAACAAGTGTTTAATTGTGATGAAACAGGCCTGTTTTGGAAGAAAATGCCCAACAGGACCTATATTACTCAGGAGGAAAAGGCACAGCCAGGACATAAGCCTATGAAAGACAGGCTAACTTTGATGCTTTGTGCCAATGCCAGTGGTGATTGCAAAGTGAAGCCTTTACTAGTGTATCTTTTGAAAATCCCGAGTGTTTGGCAGATGCGGTGTCAGCAAGTCTAACTTGTGTGTGATGTGGAAGTCTAACAAAAGGCTTGGGTCACAAAGGACATTTTCTTAGATTGGTTCAATGAAGTGTTTGGCCCCAGTGTGAAGAAATATCTCGAGGAAAATAATTTGCCACTTAAGTGCCTCCTGATAATGGACAATGCTCCTTGTCATCCTCCAAACTTGGTAGAGAAAATTGTGGAGAGTTTAAATTCATCAAAGTGAAGTTCTTGCCCCTAATACCACTCCTCTCCTCCAGCCCATGGACCAGCAGGTCATTTCCAACTTTAAAAACTCTATACCAAAGCAATGTTTCAAAAGTGCTTTGATGTGACCACAGACATGAACATAACCCTAAGAGAATTTTGGAAAAACATTTCCATATGCTGCATTGTGTACACCTTATAGGTAAGGCTTGGGAGGGAGTGACTACCAGGACTTTGAACTCTGCCTGGAGAAAATTGTGGCCAGACTGTGTCCTAGAGAGGGATTTTGAAGGTTTTGGGGCTGAGCCTCAGAACCCTGAGCCTGAGCCTGAGCCTGTTTTGGAAGAAATTGTGGAATTGGGCAAGTCTTTGGGGTTAGAGGTGAGTGGTGAGGATGTGGAACAGTTGGTGGAGGAGCACAAGGAAGAGCTAACCACTGAAGATCTGCAAGAGCTTCAACAGCAACTGGAACAAGAGAGCAGAGGTCAGGACAATGGTTCAGAGGAGGAGGTGGAGGTGGAACAAAAATGGAAGAATGTGCCTTCTTCAAGGATTAGGGAGATCTGTGCCAAATGGAGTGATGTGCAAGCATTTATGGATGAATATCACCCTAACCATGCTGTTGCAGGCCGTGCTGGCAACCTGTACAATGACACAGTGGTGTGTCATTTCAGGGATGTGTTAAAGAATCGCCAGACACAGAGCTCCCTGGACAAATTTGTTGTTAGAAAGAGGTCTAGTGACTCTCAAGCTGGTCCTAGTGGCATTCAAAGAAAAGGGAAGTAACCCCAGAAAGAACTTACCACCTGCAGTGTTAATGGAAGGATTCCCCTTCCAAACACTAGCATACTACTCCACCTTCTCCCTCCTCCCGTCCTCCACACATCAACAACTCTTCAATAAATGTAAGTGACATGTTATTGTACAATATTTGCATGTGTATTTATGTATTCTTTATTCAATTATTTATTATTTAATGTCCAAAAGTTCTAAAAAATATTTAATTAACTACTTTTGGAAGTCTTGGACGGATTAAATTTATTTCCATTATTTCTTATGGGGAAAATTGATTCGTGTTACGTTTGTTTCGTCTTAAGAAATGCCCTCTCTGACGGATTAAAAACGTAAGTCGAGGTACCACTGTATTTTTAACAAATTTTTTTGGGGGAAATGTTTTATCTCCATTATTTTTTCACCAAATACATTCTTATTTTTCTGTGTTCATTTTATGTGTGTGGAGGACTCATGTACCTTATATTTGGTAGATATTAATGAAGAACTAGATTTAACCCTTTGACTGTCATAGGCCCCTCTCTGAAACTGTCATTCTATGTCGGGAAATATTCGAAAAAAAAAAAAAATTCTTATCAAAATGTTAAGATTATTTTTCCGATTGTTTAAATCCCCCCAAAAAATTTTTGCGATCACTATTTACCCAGCTATAGAGGCGAAAAGTTGGCAAAAAATGAGCCGCGTATGGCAACAGGGGAAAATGTCGCTCACCTGGTAAACTTTGGTTTACTTCCTTTCATAGGTTTCTTGTTTTTTCACTATTTTATTTTTTTACATAACTTATGTGGCCTGTGAGACCAAAGTAAGGTGCAATGTATATATATACACTCGTATGCAACACAATAATCGCACAAACATTAGTATCATTATATTGTTTACAAAACTTGTTTACACCAACCAACAATAAAAAAAATTGTTTATTACTATTGTTCTATAATATATCTTTTCTTCTTTCAACACGTCGGCCGTTTCCCACCGAAGCAGGGTGGCCCAAAAGAAAAAACGAAAGTTTCTCCTTTTACATTTAGTAATATATACAGGAGAAGGGGTTACTAGCCCCTTGCACCCGGCATTTTAGTCGCCTCTTACGACACGCATGGCTTACGGAGGAAGAATTCTGTTCCACTTCCCCATGGAGATAAGAGGAAATAAGAACAAGAACTAGTAAGAAAATAAAAGAAAACCCAGAGGGGTGTGTGTATATACATATGCTTGTACATGAATGTGTAGTGTGACCTAAGTGTAAGTAGAAGTAACAAGACATACCTGAAATCTTGCATGTTTATGAGACAGAAAAAAGACACCAGCAATCCTACCATCATGTAAAACAAATACAGGCTTTCGTTTTACACTCACTTGGCAGGACGGTAGTACCTCCCTGGGCGGTTGCTGTCTACCAACCTACTACCTATTCTATAATATATATACACATATATAATGACAAGACACTTTCCATCAACTGCAATTAGCACTTCAAAGCTCCAAGGGGACATCTAAATTTGCTGAGTCAGGGTAAGGCAGCTGTCAAAATGACATATTATACCATTACTCACCACCCTCACTGCCTGTCAACACAAAAGGGGACCCATATCTTCTTCTCCACAACCTCCTTCCTTTCCTTCATACCTACCTTCCTAGCTTCCTTTTTTTCCTTCATTCCTTCTGCCTTCCTTTCTTACATATTTCCTTCCTTCCTTCCTCTAATCTCTTCCTTCCTGCCTTCCTTTCTGTGGGGGGGGGGACATCTAAATTTGCTGAGTCAGGGTAAGGCAGCTGTCAAAATGACATATTATACCATTACTCACCACCCTCACTGCCTGTCAACCTGTCAACACAAAAGGGGACCCATATCTTCTTCTCCACAACCTCCTTCCTTTCCTTCATACCTACCTTCCTAGCTTCCTTTTTTCCTTCATTCCTTCTGTCTTCCTTTCTTACATATTTCCTTCCTTCCTTCCTTTATTTCTTCCTTCCTTTCTTTCTTCTTTTGTTCCTTCCTTCCTCTCATCTCTTCCTTCCTCTCATCTCTTCCTTCCTCTCATCTCTTCCTTCCTCTCATTTCTTCCTTCCTCTCATCTCTTCCTTCCTCTCATCTCTTCCTTAATTCCTTTCTCTTTCTTTCTTTCTTACTTCCTTCCTTCTTCCTTTCCTCCTTCCTTACTTCTTTCCTTCCTTCCTCTCATCTCTTCTTTCCTTCCTTCCTTCCTCTCATCTCTTCTTTCCTTCATTCCTTCCTCACATCTCTTCCTTCATTCCTTCCTCACATCTCTTCCTTCCTTCCTTACTTACTTTCTTTCTTTCTTTCTTCCTTCTTTCTGGTATCCTGGGCATTGCTTTCGGTCACAAACTCATCAAAACCATGAAATTTATCTTCAGAGACACTTCCATCTGTGTTAGAACTATCATTGAGGAAGAGAAATGTCCCAGATGCGCCAAGGAATCAAATAATTCTTACCTCTAGGCATGCTGAACAAGGACTACTGAAATGGTGTTCCCACAATGCACCAGTGGCTGCCCGATTTTTTTTATACTGCGCACACTGACCACACAGACCCATTCTCTCACATGTAGGCCTACCAGCTTTCTCCTGCTTGATTTGAGGCCGCTAGAATTTAGGCATATAAATACGTCCGAAACATTGGCTCGTAAGACGTATATATAGTCCGAAACAGTCAAAGGGTTAAACCTTTGACTGTCGCAACCTTCTGGTGTCTCAAAATTTTCGAAAAAAAAAAAATGATAGATGAAATGATAGAGAATCTTTTCCTGATGGTAATGACACCAAAAGTACGAAATTTGATGCAAAACTTACGGAATTACGCTCTCGCGAAGTTAGTGATTTCTGCGAGATATACGCATCGGCAATTTCGCCTACTTTGAGCCCTATTTTCGGCCAATTCCTTTGTTCCAGTCGACCAAACTCATAGCTATTTCTTTAGAACTCCATTTGTTCTATCGATTGAGTACAGGAAACAGCCAAAAAACCGATTGCAAGTACCCAATAAAGTGGTCAGAAATTGGAAATTTGGCCAATTTCATGCAAAATAAAAAAGATGTCAATGTCAAAATAGGGTCCAGAATAAACAATGCAGACATTCCTGGCACTAAAATAAGATTTTATCTGTTCATTAGTCATGTCTTTAGGCCCCTCTTATATTACTCTTGCTTTCTATTTTGATTTCTTATTCACACAAAAAATAAAAGATTTACTGTTATGCCGACTATTGCATTATTGTAAAAATGGTATAAAAAATATCAGTGCACTTGTGAAAGAATATTAGACTCACCAGTTGATGTGTATTGGACGCGTGGCGTGATGTGATTTGTTTACTCTTCAATATTGGCAAAAATCGAACATTTCCGCTACTTTGAGCTCAATTTCAAGGTCGTTTTCATAATGAAACTAATCAAAATCATCTCTATTTCTGTAATATGTTTTCCATTCTATCATATGAGACCACGAAAAAGAGAATACAACCATAAATTCTATACGAAAATGCACCTCAAATTTGCCGTTTTAATCCAAAAACACGGTCAGTTTTTTTTTTCATTATGCACTGCGTGCTTCAGGATTTTTTTTATACAGCGCACAATGACCACACAGATCCATTCTCTCACATGTGGGCCTACCATCTTTCTCCCACTTGATTTGAAGCCGCTAGAATTTTTGAGTACAGTGGACCCCCGGATTACGTACTGCTCCAAACTCAAACAATTATGTAAGTGTATTTTTGTAAGTGCTTTTGTAAGTGTATTTTTGGGGGTCTAAAAGGACTAATCTAATTTACATTATTCCTTATGGGAACAAATTCGTTCGGTAACGGCACTTGAACAGCATTCTGGAACAAAATAATGATGTAATCCGGGGGTCCACTGTATATATACGTCAGAAACAGTGGCTCGTAAGACGTATATATTCGACCGAAACAGTCAAAGGGTTAATACTGTAATTGGAATTTTGACAGACAAGGTGATGACTGTGTTGAAACAGCACTTATAAAATTTAAACTTTAGCATTGTATAAAACATGATACTACAGTACTTTTATAATAAATAAATTATATTTTTCTTCCTTTAGGAAAATTTTAGGGATAAATGCAGGCAAGAAATTTAATATTGTATCCTAAATAATACTGATGAGTACTTTTAATACATACATTGGTAAATAACTTTCGAAGCTAAGTGATTGCTATTATTATTATTATTATTATTGAAGCACTATACCTTGTGGGTTATTTACCACAAGTTTGGGTCTTAAATGGGTCTAATATTAATAGCTGAATTTGGGTCTTAAATTTATTTATTTTTCTTTGTTTTGTATATTTTATTAATTTGTAGCTGTTACTATTTTGTTTTTATTGTGTTTGTTGTATGTCATTATTTTTGTTGGTATGAATACTTGAGTGCTCTGTAAATATCACAACTACTGCTATCTTATCTTATCTCACTATTATTACTACTGTAAATCTGCAAACATAATTTAACATTGAGAAAATAAATTTAAACATAATATGGAGAGTAGGTGAAGCTTTGAAGTGTTGCTTACTCTGTGACTAACAATATATTTGGTACACTCTTCATTTGATGTTGTGTCAAATATCAGTGAGTACTGTGTATTCTGTAGAAGGCTTTGGTTTTCTTAAGCTCTAATGCATTCAAATGTATCCTTAGGTTGCAAGGTAATTGCCTTTGCTGGATCAGATGAGAAGGTTGCATGGGTCAAGGAACTAGGAGCTGACTATGCCTTTAACTACAAGACAACAAATATTGGTGAAGCACTGAGTCAGGCTGCACCAGAAAACATCAACTGTTACTTTGACAATGTAAGTAAATTGACTATGGTGATAGCAAAATATTGAGAGAAGAAAGAACTGTAATATAAGCATTAATTAATAGTCCAATTCGGACCAAAATTCATCATAAGTTTGTGTCAAATGCGGATTATTTGTGTATTATTAAAAAAATTACAAGATTTCATGGACAGTATTCATTTTTTTTTAAATTTTCCAGCAAGCACATACAGTAATTGTTACAGGTATACATTAGTGGTAAATTATGCAGATGTAATCTAGGTTAAATCATTAATGGTTTAAAAGAACATGGTTGAGTATCATGTACACTATACTAGTGCTTTTTTAAATTTTGTAACTTCCAGTAGGATGTTCCATCCTGTTGGTGAAGGTGATTAGCAAGGCTTCTAGATCTCACTAATAACCTCCTCCAGGCATCATTCAACAGGGTACATTGGGCATCATTCATTGCTCAATATATCCTGTTCATACATTTTCTATGTGATGAAGAGTCAGGAAATTGTTCTGTAATTGAAGAAACCATTTTTCATGGAAGAGTGATATTTCTTGGGTAACAGTTAATGTGTTTTTCTGTGCCTTAATGACTAATATTATATTATTCTGCCTGAATACAATTAAATACTATTGATTTTTAGGTTGGTGGACAGTTTTCTGCAGAGGTGCTGCCTCATTTAGCAGATTTATGCAGAGTGTCTGTCTGTGGTGCCATCTCCACCTATAATGATGACAGCAAGGCCATTGGTGCTGTCTCTCTAACAAGTATGTTATTTTATTTAAAAAAAAATAATTTTTTTGGCCACAGGCCAAGCTGCAGGAGTAAGAAACCCAAAACTGGTCATGGATATGTATTCATGTTGTACACTTGTAGGCATACATATGTAATTATTTGTGATTACAGTACTGTACCTATACGTGAGGGCTCCGTTTCTATAGCTGTTATGTTTCTGACCCCCGGTGATAAGTGAAAATCAAAGTCGGGTGGAAAAGTGCCTTTTTTTTTCAATATTGAATGCGTCTAAAATGCCTGATAATGTTTTTACACTATAATATATTAAGTGCTCAATACAGCTACACACAAAAAAACATACAAAAGTAAAATAAATACTCAGTACATACAGTACTTACCTTAAAATATGGCACTGGTTGCCCTTTCCCTTTCGCAGCTGTTGTGTAGAAAGGTGGAAAAAGTACTGAACATAATGAACTGTGGCTCATTTGAAAACCACCGAAAAGAGGGTGCCGAATATGCAGGGCCTTCCTGTACTGTATATTTTTTGCACACTCAGAGTTATGTTTCTTGTGTCCTGTCTTCAGTATTTAGCATTTTCAGTTTTCAGTGTGATATAAATTTTGAAACTTTCTAGTATGGTAATTTTAGTACACCACCTCTTCTTGGATCCCTTTTTAGTTATTTGTCACTCTGTAAGTAAATAAAGCCTCTCCTCACTGAGCGACGTACTCGTTTACCGACCACTCAGACTTATGACCAGTACATATACAGTACACTTCTGTATAAATATTTAAAAATACAGTATACTAGAAATGTTCTAAATGGTGCAAAGGTGATATTAAAAAAATATCTAAAGATGTATACATACCAAAATACAGTACGAAAGTATAGTCGTACCAACACTCTTATATGGGTGTGAAGCATGGGTTGCAAATGCTGCAGCGAGGAGGAGGCTGGAGGCAGTGGAGATGTCCTGTCTAAGGGGAATGTGTGGTGTAAATATTATGCAGAAAATTCGGAATGTGGAAATTATGAGGTGTGGAGTTACTAAAAGTATTTGTCAGAGGGCTGAAGAGGGGTTGTTGAGGTGGTTTGGTCATTTAGAGAGAATGGATCAAAGTAGAATGACTTGGAGAGCGTATAAATCTGTAGGGGAAGGAAGGCGGGGTAGGGGTCGTCCTAGAAAGGTTGGAGGGAAGGGGTAAAGGAGGTATTGTGGGCGAGGGGCTTGGACTTCCAGCAAGCATGTGTGAGCGTGTTAGATAGGAGTGAATGGAGACGAATGGTTTTTGGGACATGACGATCTGTTGGAGTGTGAGCAGGGTAACATTGTGTGAAGGGATTCAGGGAAACCAGTTAATTGATTTAGTTGGACTTGAGTCCTGGAAATGGGAAGTACAATGCCTGCACTTTAAAGGAGGGGTCTGGGATAGTTACAGCTGGGAGGGACAATTCTCAGCTGTCGTATCTGAGCTCCTCTGCAAAGACAGTGATTATGTATGTGTGTGGTGATAGTGTTGAATGATGATGAAAGTATTTTCTTTTTGGGGATTTTCTTTCTTTTTGGGTCACCCTGCCTCGGTGGGAGACGGCCGACTTGTTGAAAAAAAAAAAAAAAATCTAAAGATGGTTAACACAAACCCACTGCCAGTATAGTATGCTCCTCACTTAACCCTTTCAGGGTTTTTGACGTACTAGTACGTATTACGCACCAGGGCGTTTGACTTACTAGTACGCATAAATTCTAGCGCCCTTAAATCAAGCAGAAAAAGGCTGGTAGGCCTAGATGTGAGAGAATGGGTCTGTGCAGTCAGTGTGCGTAGTATAAAAAAAATCCTGTAGCACACAGTGCATAATGAGGAAAAAAAACTCTTGACCGTGTTTTTTGATTTAAAACAGCGACTTTGCAGTTTATTTTCGTATGGTATTTATGACTGTATTCTCGATTTTTTGGTCTCATTTGATAGAATGGAAGATATATTATAGAAATAGAGATAATTTTGATTGGTTTCATGATGACAAGTACCTTGAAATTGAGTGCAAAGTAGCGAAAATGTTCGATTTTTGCCGATGTTGAAGAGTAAACAAATCACACTAAACGTCCAATACACATCAACTGGCGAGTCTAATATTCTTGCACAAGTGCGCTGATATTATTTATACCGTTTTTACAATGATGCAGTGGTATACATAACAGAAAATCTTCAATTTTTTGTGAAAATAAAAATTCAAAATGGAAAGCAAAAGTTATGTAATAGGGGCCTGGAGACGTGACTAATGAACAGATAAAATGTTATTTTAGTGCCAGGAATGTCTGTCTTGTTTATTCTGAACACTATTTTGAAATTGGCATCTTTTGAAATTTGTGTGAAATTGGCAATATTGCCAATTTCTGACCACTTTATTGGGTAGTTGAAATCTGTAAATTGGTGGTTTCTTGTACTCAATCGATAGAACAAATGGAATTCTAGAATAATAGCTATGATTTTAGTAGACTGAAACATTGGAATTAGCCAAAAATAGGGCTCAAAGTGGGCGAAATCGCCGATGCGTAAATATCGTTGATACTGCTAACTTTGCAAGAGCATAATTCCGTTAGTTTTTCACCAAATTTCATACTTTTGGTGGCATTATGATCAGAAAAAGATTCTCTATCATTTGATAAGAAGAAAACATTTTTTTTTCCCGAAAATGTTTCGACCCTGAAAAGGAGTTAAGAATCGGGGGTCTCGACCCTGAAAGGGTTAACGACCAATTCGCTTACCGACCTACTTTTAGGAATGGAACCCCATCATTTAGTGAGGCTGTATTGTCCATTTCTAGTATACAGTGGACCCCGAGTTTCGGTCATAATTCATTCCAGAAGGCTGTTCAAGTGGCATTACCGAATGAATTTGTACCCTTAAGAAAAAATGTAAATTAGATTAGTCCTTTCAGACCCCCAAAAATACACATACAAAAGCACTTACAATATTAAACTTACATAATTGTTCGATTTCGGAGGTGACCGAAACTCGGGGGTCCACTGTATTTTTAAATGTTTATACAGAAGTGTACTGTATACTGTAATAAACAGAATAGAGGAAATCAGCTCTAATATACAATACTTAGGTTTGCATACTGGTTGGAGAGCTGATCATAAGTTCGAGTGGTCGGTAAACGAGTACGTCGCTCAGTGAGGAGAGGCTGTATTTACTTACAGAGTGACATATAACTAGATGTTGTAGTTCATGGGGACATTTGAAGTTTGATGTCTGTGCTCTCCCAACAACAAAGCTATTTAATAAATGATGGTGAATGTGGTTTCCTTTTTTTGGGATTATCCTACCTCAGTGGGAACTGGTGTGTTAAATATATAAATTGATGACTTGTGGTTGAAAATGCTGTATACGTATAGTACTAGGTCCCAAAAAGAGAAGCTATAATGGTCCTAATTTTCTAAAATAATGTTTTTGTATATATTATTTAGGTCCCTTCAGTGAAGCAACGGTAATCTGGAAACAGCTTCGTGTTGAGGGCTTTTTATGTTACCGCTGGAATGATCGATGGATGGAGGGTCTGAAACAGTTACAACATTGGATACTGGAGGTGAGCCAATAAAATTATTTTTCTTTCTATTTCTACTAATTACCTTGTGGTGGTCCATGGCCTGGTGGCAAAAGCTCTCACTTCACACACTGAGTGTCCGGTTTTGATTCCCGGCAAGGGTAGAAACATTGGGCATGTTTCCTTACACTGGTTGTCTATGTTCACCCATCAGTAAAATGGGTACCTGGGTGTTAGTTGACTGGTGTGGATTGCATCCTGGGACAAAACTGACCTAATTTGCCCAAAATGCTCTGCATAACAAACGGCTTTCTATATAGTAGTATGTCATTGATGTCAGCTAGGCCTGTATACCTTGTACATGTGCTTAATAATAGTATGAGCCAAGTGGTGATCATATTTATGTAAGAATAGGAGGTGACATTTCAATAATTTTTTTTACTTCATCCCACCAAGGTAGGATGATCAAAAAAAAAAAAAAAAAATTCACCATCATTCATTCACTCACTGTCTTGCCAGAATTGTTACTCTTAATTGTCCAATTTGTAATGCTGTGATGGCTGGAACCATAATTCTTAATGATCCATAGTAAAACAAAAATTAACTTACTGTAACTATTATTAAAATTTTTGGTAATTTAAATGTTCAATACCATAGTCTAATCCCAGAAATTTGCATGCTTCATAATTTGCAGGATTTGTTTATTCAGCTTTTTATCAAAGGCCATTTCACAGATAGTTTTGATTATTCGTGGTTTCTCTTTCATGCCTCTCTTTCTACTTGTTACACAACTCCTAAATTGACAATTAACCATAGGATTTCATTTAAATTTGCCTCAATCTTTCTTATGAATATCAATATTAAGCAGAGTAGAGGAAAATGTAAAGAAATATGGGAATAAACCCTTGAAATTATCCAGAAAAGTGAATTTAATTTTCCAATTATCCAGTTTCAGAATTCACTTTGGCTTCAGGAGCCTAGCCTCTGCAAATTATGGGGTTGTACTATGTTATTTGATGTTTCTGCATTGAATTTATAAGAAAACTTGATAGAAATGGGTCTGAGTCATGAGTTTTATGAACACATTCCTATTAATGTTTATACATCCTAATTAATAATGAATTTGATTTACCATTTTTTGACCATGACCCATTTTCAGGAATACAGTGGACCCCCGGTTATCGTAATTAATCCATTCCAGAGAGTGTGACTGAAGCCGAATTTAACGATATCCGAATTCATTTTCCCCATAAGAAATAATGTAAATCCTGGAGAGTTTACCTGGAGAGAGTTCTGGGGGTCAATGCCCCCACGGCCCGTTCTGTGACCAGGCCTCATTCCAGACACCGAAAAGTATTAAAAAAAATAAGTTTTTTATATGAAATATACATTTACCTACACAGAAAACAATGAGACATGAAGAATAAAACAATAATAACATGACAGTTACCTTTATTGAAGACTTGTTGATGTATGGAAGACAGTAGGAGGGGAGGGGATGGATGAGTTACTATTGTTTGGAAGGGGAATCCTCTACCATAAAGACTTCAGGTACCAAGTCCTTTTCCGAGGTTACTTCCCTTCTTTGTTTTTTAATGCCGCTAGGACCAGCTTGAGAGTCACTGGACCTTTGTCGCTCAAAAAATTGTTCCAGACAGCACTGTTTCTGGTGTCTCTAAAATTTCCCTAAAATGGGACATGACATTGTCATTGTACATGTTGCCAACACGGCCTGTAACAGCTTTGTCAGGGTGATGTTCATCCATAAATATTTGCACCTCACTCCATTTTGCACAAATGTCCTTAATCTTTGAAGAAGGCACCTTCTTCCATCTCTCTTCCTCCTCTGAAGCAATTTCCTGAGCTGTGGACTGTTGCTGTTGCAGATGAAGGTCTTGCAGCTCTTCAGTGGTTAGCTCTTCATTGAGGTCCTCCACCAACTCTTCCACATCCTCGCCACTCACATCCAACCCCATGGAATTCCCCAATGCCACAATACTTTCCACAACTGCCATAGGCTCCTCAGGGTCAGCCCCAAACCCTTCAAAGTCTCTCTCTTGGACACATTCTGGCCACAATTTTCTCCAAGCAGAGTTCAAAGTCCTGGAAGTCACTCCCCCAAGCCTTACCTATAAGGTTTATGCAATGGAGGATATTGAAGTGATCTTTCCAGAACTCTCTTAGGGTCAATTGAGTGTCTGAGGTCACATCAAAGCACCTTTGAAATATTGCTTTGGTGTAGAGTTTTTTGAAGTTTGAAATGACCTGCTGGTCTATAGGCTGGATGAGAGGAGTGGTATTAGGGGGCAAGAACTTCACTGTGATGAAACAAAACTCCTCCACCATTTGGTCATCCAAGTCTGGAGGATGAGCAGGTGCATTGTCCATTACCAAGAGGCACTTGAGTTCCAATTTATTTTCCAGGTGGTATTTCTTCACACTCGGGCCAAACACTTCATTGAACCAATCAAGGAAAATTTCCCTCATGACCCATGCCTTACTGTTAGCCTTCCACATCACACACAAATTAGCCTTGGCGACACTGTTTTTCTTCAACGCACTGGGATTTTCAGAGTGACACACCAGTAAAGGCTTCACTTTGAAATCCCCACTAGCATTACTACAGAACATGAGAGTTAGCTTGTCTTTCATAGGTTTGTGTCCTGGCAGTGCCTTTTCCTCCTGCGTGATGTAGGTCCTCTTTGGCATTTTCTTCCAAAAGAGGCCTGTTTCATCACAATTGAACACTTGTTGGGGTTTGAATTGTTCAGCCTCTATGTACTCCTTGAATTCCTGAACATATTTTTCAGCTGCACATTTGTCAGAACTTGCTGCCTTACCACACTGTGTATACCACTATGCTTCTTAAAATCTCTCAAACCAGCCTTTGCTGGCCTTAAATTCAATAACATCAGCACTAGTTCCAGGCATTTTCTTTACGAGATCATCATGCAACTGCCTTGCCTTTTCACAAATTATCAACTGCATAACACTATCTCCTGCTAACTGGTTTTGGTTGATCCACACCAACAACAAAATCTCCACATCTTCGAGTATTTGCAATCTCTGTTTTGTGAGCATATTTGCACCTTTCGCAACAACAGCTTCCTTGATTTCCTTTCTTGGCCACAATGGAAGCGATGGTTGTATGGGGTTTCTTATATAACCTGGCAAACTCTACCACACGTACTCCACTTTCATATTTTGCAATGATGTCTTTCTTGAATTCTATAGTGTTTCTCACCTTCTTTACCAAAGGGCTGGCACTAGGAGCTTTCTTTGGGCCCATGGTGGCTTATTTAGTAGTTGCAAGCACTAAAACGAATGGAATATTACGAAATGTATCGTATGAACGCGTGGGATCGTGCTCACTGGCTGATAAACAATGGCACACTGAGGGTCGCTCGCTTGGGGCCGCTCGGAGCGTTCGGGACGAATGACTATTACCAAGTCAAATGATGATCACCGAGTCAATATTTTGACGAAAAAACATTACGATTACCGAATATTACGAAATCCGACGACTACGAAATCCGGGGGTCCACTGTACATTAACTCATCTGTCTGAGGTATAACATCATAAAGAAAGCTAGACTTATATGTAGAGAATCTCAAACCTTTCACATATAAAGTTAATCTAAATTGTACAACAAATGTTTACCACTCTTATACAGGTTTTAGTCTGCTTTGTGGTTGAAGTATCTATGGAAGAGTGTTCAGGAAGCCATCCTCTTGAATGCAGGTTATCAAAGGGAACAAGACACTAAAGATGTATAATAAATACACACACAATAAATTCAGCATTTACCTTTTCAGAATTTGGAATGATGTTTAAAAATAAAACCTAATTTTTTTCTTAGATGTATTATATATTGTTTTGTTAATGTCCTGTTTTTTCCCCATTTTACAGGGAATGATAAAGTACAAAGAAACAGTTTTTCATGGGTTTGACAAAATGCCAAGTGCCTTCATTGGCCTCTTTGATGGTGAGAATATTGGTAAAGCTGTAGTAAAACTCTGAAGACCCACTGAACCACGGTAATGGCCTGTGAATAAACTAGAAATTTCTCCACCAACAGTAATCAGAGGAGGTTACAGTAAACAAGGTTAGACAAATATGCAAGTTAGAAAGGGTGAATGTGAGTAGGACATGCTTAGCATTGGCTAGTAGGCCTACTGCAGTGCTCCCTTATTTTTATATTCTTCATTTAAGTTGTTTTATGTTGCAGAAATAACTTTAAAGTATTATCATTGGTTGTAATTTTTCAGCAAGTATCAGTTATCTTTCTATTTTCTTACTAGTTCTTGTTCTTATTTCCTCTTATCTCCATGGGGAGATTAAAAAAAATTTCCCATTTTGATGAAGTTGCTTCCCACATTAATGTTCTCAGATAATATCTTTAAATATTCATGTTAGGTATATACTGTATATTTTTTGTTTTTCTTTAGGTTATATTTAAGACTCGTAAGGTAAATAGTGATTGCCTGATATTAATAATTAATATACAGTGGTACCCCGGTTTACGATGGTCCCCAAACTCGCCCTTTTATGTAAGTTTATTTTTTTAAATGCTTTTGTAAGTGTATTTTTGGGGGTCTAAAAGGACTAGTCTATTTTACATTATTCCTTATGGGGATAAATTCGTTTGGTAATGGCACTTGAACAGCATTCTGGAACTAAAAAATATCGTAAACCGGGGTACCACTGTATATATATATATATATCTTTCTTTCTTTCAACATGTCGGCCGTTTCCCACCGAGGCAGGGTGGCCCAAAAGGAAAAACGAAAGTTTCTCCTTTTACATTTAGTAATTTATTCAGGAGAAGGGGTTACCAGCCCCTTGCTCCAGGCATTTTAGGCGCCTCTTACGACACGCATGGCTTACGGAGGAAGAATTCTGTTCCACTTCCCCATGGAGATAAGAGGAAATAAGAACAAGAACTAGTAAGAAAATAGAAGAAAACCCAGAGGGGTGTGTATATATATGCTTGTACATGAATGTGTAGTGTGACCTAAGTGTAAGTAGAAGTAGCAAGATGTACCTGAAATCTTGCATGTTTATGAGACAGAAAAAAGACACCAGCAATCCTACCATCATGTAAAACAATTACAGGCTTTCGTTTTACACTCACTTGGCAGGACGGTGGTACCTCCCTGGGCGGTTGCTGTCTACCAACCTACTACCTAGGTATATATATAATATATATATATATATATATACAGTGGACCCCCAGATTACGTCATTATTTCGTTCCAGAATGCTGTTCAAGTGCCGTTACCGAACGAATTTGTTCCCATAAGGAATAATGTAAATTAGATTAGTCCTTTTAGACCCCCAAAAATATACTTACAAAAGCACTTACAAAAATAAACTTACATAATTGTTCGAGTTTGAAGCAGTACGTAATCCAGGGGTCCACTATACAGTGGTCCCTCGGTTTTCGCCGAAAATTCGTTCCAGAATGCTGCTAAAGTGCCATTACCGAACGAATTTACTTCCTTAAGAAATAATGTCACGTAGGTTAGTCTATTTCAGACCCCCAAAAATACACTTGCAACAGCACTTACGAAAATACACTTACATAAATGTTCGAGTTTGGAGATGCACGAAAACCGAGGGACCACTGTATATATATATCTCCATGGGGAAGTGGAAAAGAATTCTTCTTCTGTAAGACATGCGTGTTGTAAGAGGCGACTAAAATGCCAGGAGGAAGGGGCTAGTAACCCATTTTCCTGTATAAATTTGCTACATTTAAAAAAAAAACTTTCATTTTTCTTTTTAGGTCACCCTGCCTTGGTGGGATATGGCTGGTGTTGAAAAAAAATACATATATTTTTTCAACACCAGCCATATCCCACCAAGGCAGGGTGACCTAAAAGAAAAACAAAAGTTTTTCTTTTTAAATTTAGCAAATTTATACAGGAAAACGGGTTACTAGCCCCTTGTTATCATTTTAGTTGCCTCGTATGACTTGCATGGCTTACGGAGGAAGAATTCCTTTCTACTTCCCCATGGAGAATGTATATACAGTGGTACCCATAGTTTTGTACTGCTCCCAACTCAAACAATTATGTAAGTGTATTATTGTAAGTGTATTTTTGGGGTCTGAAACGGACTAATCTAATTTACATTATTCCCAATGGGAACAAATTCATTCAGTAACGGCACTTGAACAGCCTTCTGGAACGAATAAAGTATGAAACTCGGGGTACCACTGTGTGTATATCTTCTTTCTTTCAACACGTCGGCCGTTTCCCACCGAAGCAGGGTGGCCCAAAAAGAAAAACAAGTTTCTCTTTTTAACTTTAGTAATGTATACAGGAGAAGGGGCTATATATATATATATATACATATATATATATTTTTTTTTTTTTTTTTCAACAAGTCGGCCGTCTCCCACCGAGGCAGGGTGACCCAAAAAGAAAGAAAATCCCAAAAAAGAAAATACTTTCATCATCATTCAACACTTTCACCACACTCATACATAATCACTGTCTTTGCAGAGGAGCTCAGATACGACAGCTGAGAAAAGTCCCTCCCAGCTGTCACTATCTCAGACCCCTCCTTTAAAGTGCAGGCATTGTACTTCCCATTTCCAGGACTCAAGTCCAATTAAATCAATTAACTGGTTTCCCTGAATCCCTTCACAAAATGTTACCCTGCTCACACTCCAACAGATCGTCATGTCCCAAAACCATTCGTCTCCATTCACTCCTATCTAACACGCTCACACATGCTTGCTGGAAGTCCAAGCCCCTCGCCCACAAAACCTCCTTTACCCCTTCCCTCCAACCTTTTCTAGGACGACCCCTACCCGCCTTCCTTCCCCTACAGATTTATACGCTCTCCAAGTCATTCTACTTTGATCCATTCTCTCTAAATGACCAAACCACCTCAACAACCCCTCTTCAGCCCTCTGACAAATACTTTTAGTAGGGGAGTTAGTAGATGGGGAGCTGGAGGTATTGGGTAGATGGCGGGAATATTTTGAGGAACTTTTAAATGTCGATGAAAAAAGGGAGGCGGTAATTTCATGTACTGGCCAGGGAGGTACAACATCGTTTAGGAGTGAAGAAGAGCAGGATGTGAGTGTGGGGGAGGTGCGTGAGGCATTACGTAGATTGAAATATATATATATATATATACAGTGGTACCTCGACTTACGATGCTATCATCTTACGTTATATTCGATAACCGATATTTATAACGTAAGAAATTTGAATGCGACTTACGTTGTTTGATTCGTCTACCGACATTCGTACCGGACGTGTCCGCTTGGCGCCCAGCTGAGCACGCACTCCAGGGAGCGTCAGTGCTATTGTTTACAAGCGAGAGCGACCACCCACCCACACCCACGCATTCATACCAGTATATTGTCATTATTCCACTGTTTTTAGTGCTTGCAACTGCTAAATAAGCTACCATGGGTCCAAGGAAAGATCCTAGTGCTAAGCCTGTGGCAAAGAGGAACAGAAATATATGTACGATAGAACTGAAGAAGGAGATAATAGAAAAATATGAAAGTGGAGTGCGTATCAGTGAGCTGGCCAGGCTGTATGGTAAACCCTTTTCTACCATCGCTACCATTGTGGATAAGAAAAATTCAAGTAAAATCAAGGAAGCTGTTGTTGCAAAAGGTTCATGTGTGATCACAAAACACAGACCACAAGTGCTGGAAAATGTGGAAAGGTTGTTGTTGGTGTGGATCAACGAGAAACAGTTAGCAGGAGATACTGTTTCGGAGGCAATAATATGTGAAAAGCAAGGCAGTTGCATGATGATCTCCTTAAGAAAATGCCTGCAACGAGTGATGAAGTGAGCGAATTTAAAGCCAGCAGAGGCTGGTTTCAAAAATTTAAGAAGCGTACTGGCATACATAGTGTTGTGAGGCATGGTGAGGCATCCAGTTGTGACAAAAGTGCGGCTGAAAAATATGTGCCTGAATTCCAGGAGTACCTAGAGGCTGAACAATTCCTCCCCAACAAGTGTTTAATTGTGATGAAACAGGCCTGTTTTGGAAGAAAATGCCCAACAGGACCTACATTACTCAGGAGGAAAAGGCACAGCCAGGACATAAGCCTATGAAAGACAGGCTAACTTTGATGCTTTGTGCCAATGCCAGTGGTGATTGCAAAGTGAAGCCTTTACTAGTGTATCTTTTGAAAATCCCGAGTGTTTGGCAGATGCGGTGTCAGCAAGTCTAACTTGTGTGTGATGTGGAGGTCTAACAAAAGGCATGGGTCACAAAGGACATTTTCTTAGATTGGTTCAATGGCGTGTTTGGCCCCAGTGTGAAGAAATATCTATTGGACAATAATTTGCCACTTAAGTGCCTCCTGATAATGGACAATGCTCCTTGTCATCCTCCAAACTTGGTAGAGAAAATTGTGGAGGAGTTTAAATTCATCAAAGTGAAGTTCTTGCCCCTAATACCACTCCTCTCCTCCAGCCCATGGACCAGCAGGTCATTTCCAACTTTAAAAACTCTATACCAAAGCAATGTTTCAAAAGTGCTTTGATGTGACCACAGACATGAACATAACCCTAAGAGAATTTTGGAAAAACATTTCCATATGCTGCATTGTGTACACCTTATAGGTAAGGCTTGGGAGGGAGTGACTACCAGGACTTTGAACTCTGCCTGGAGAAAATTGTGGCCAGACTGTGTCCTAGAGAGGGATTTTGAAGGTTTTGGGGCTGAGCCTCAGAACCCTGAGCATGAGCCTGAGCCTGTTGTGGAAGAAATTGTGGAATTGGGCAAGTCTTTGGGGTTAGAGGTGAGTGGTGAGGATGTGGAACAGTTGGTGGAGGAGCACAAGGAAGAGCTAACCACTGAAGATCTGCAAGAGCTTCAACAGCAACTGGAACAAGAGACCAGTGGTCAGGACAATGGTTCAGAGGAGGAGGAGGAGGTGGAACAAAAATGGAAGAATGTGCCTTCTTCAAGGATTAGGAGATCTGTGCCAAATGGAGTGATGTGCAAGCATTTATGGATGAATATCACCCTAACCATGCTGTTGCAGGCCGTGCTGGCAACCTGTACAATGACACAGTGGTGTGTCATTTCAGGGATGTGTTAAAGAATCGCCAGACACAGAGCTTCCTGGACAAATTTGTTGTTAGAAAGAGGTCCAGTGACTCTCAAGCTGGTCCTAGTGGCATTCAAAGAAAAAGGGAAGTAACCCCAGAAAAGAACTTACCACCTGCAGTGTTAATGGAAGGGATTCCCTTCCAAACACTAGCATACTACTCCACCTTCTCCCTCCTCCCGTCCTCCACACATCAACAACTCTTCAATAAATGTAAGTGACATGTTATTGTTCAATATTTGCATGCTTATTTAGATATTCTTTATTAAATTATTTATTATTTAATGTCCAAAAGTTCTAAAAAATATTTTATTTAACTACTTTTGGAAGTCTTGGACGGATTAAATTTATTTCCATTATTTCTTATGGGGAAAATTGATTCGTCTAACGATTGTTTCGTCTTAAGATATGCCCTCTCTGACGGATTAATATCGTAAGTCGAGGTACCACTGTATATATATATATATACAGTGGTACCTCGACTTACGATGGTCCCCAAACACACCCTTTTATGTAAGTTTATTTTTTTAAATGCTTTTGTAAGTGTACTTTTAGGGGTCTAAACAGACTAGTCTATTTTACATTATTTCTTAAGGAGATAAATTCGTTTGGTAATGGCACTTGAACAGCATTCTGGAATGAAAAAATATCGTAAGTCGAGGTACCACTGTATAGTGGACCCCCGGATTACGTCATTTTTTCGTTCAAGAATGCTGTTCAAGTGCCATTACTGAACGAATTTATTCCCATAAGGAATAATGTAAATTAGATTAGTCCTTTTAGACCCCCAAAATTACACTTACAAAAGCACTTACAAAAATAAACTTACATAAAAGGGTGAGTTTGGAGACTATCGTAAACCGGGGGTCCACTGTATGTATATATATATTTTTTTTTCAAGACGTTGGCTGTCTCCCACGACGTTACATAGTTGAAAGGTTCTGTGCTAAACCACTTATCTGAATTAAATGGTTTTAATCCCAAGTCCATAAATAATGTATTAAAGACTATCTCAAGTTTTAAAGAACCTTTGTATAGATAAATACAAATATTTTTGTCTTGTAATAAAAGATTACCCTAATTAATAAGTTTATTTCAGTAGTTTGGCTGTAACATCAGTATGTATAATTAAATATCATTAATTCCTGTACAATTTTAGTTTTAAAAATACCAGCCATCTAACCAAGGTAGTGACACCCAGAAAAGAGGAAACACATTCATGTCATTCATTCAATTGCTGTCTTGCCAAAAGTGCTGACATCACAGTTCAGATGTCTCTGAACTGCAAAATCCTCACATCTCCATTACAGTGTACTTTTCACCTCCAGAACTAAAGTCTGGCTAATGGGTTTTCCTGAATCCCTTCAGGAATATTACCTTGGTCACATTCCAACAGTACATCAAGTCACAAAAACTACTTGCCTGGTCTAACACGCTGATTGGATGCTCAAGCCCCTAGCACTCGAAGCCTTCTTTACCCTCTCCCTCCAACCTTTCCTGTAATGACTCCTACCCTTCCTTCCCTTCACCTGAGATTTGTATACCCTCCTAGTGAGGGATGGCTCAATTCAGTGCTATTTCAGTGCCGCTGTTTCAGCACCAGGCTATTCAGTGCCATGCCATTTCAGCGCCACCATTTTCAACAATAGTTTGTTGAATTACAATAATTTATTCAAAGAATCCTACGTTGGTTTATTTTATTAAACCAATGTATGATTGGTTTATTTTATTAAAAATTATTAAAAAAGGGGTTAGCTTTAATTTTATTTAGGTTAGGTTATGTAGATGTACCTGTTATGGAGAAAATAAAATATTTGCACAGGTACATATACATTTTTTTAGTGAAGGACATAAATGACCAGGACGTGAATGAAACGGAGCAGACTGGCGCTGAAACGGCCTTGCACTGAAATGGTGGCATTGAATCGTACCCTACTCTTCCTAGTCATCCTATACTGCTCCATCCTCTCAATATCTAAATCACCTCAACAACCCCCTTCTCAGCCTTCTGAAATTATTCTTTTGGTAACCCCACACCTCCTGATCTCCACAGTCTAAATTTTCTGCATAATATTCACACCACACAATATACTTTGATGATGAGTTCTCCACCCATTCCAAAACTTTTTATATATATATATATATATTTTTTCAACACATCGGCCGTTTCCCACCAAGGCAGGGTGACCCAAAAAAGAAAAAAAAAACTTTCATCATTCAACACTTTCACCATCACTCATACATAATCACTGTCTTTGCAGAGGCGCTCTGATATGACAGTTTAGAAGTCCCTCCAAACTGACAATATCCCAAACCCCTCCTTTAAAGTGCAGGCATTGTACTTCCCATTTCCAGGACTCAAGTCCGGCTAACCAGTTCCCCTGAATCCCTTCACAAAATATTACCCTGCTCACACTCCAACAGCTCATCAGGTCCCAAAAACCATTCGTCTCCATTGACTCCTATCTAACACGTTCACACATGCTTGCCTGAAGTCCAAGCCCCTCGCCCACAAAACCTCCTTTACCCCCTCCCTCCAACCTTTTCGAGGACGAATCCTACCCTACCTTCCTTCTCCTACAGATTTATACGCTCTCCAAGTCATTCTACTTTGTTCCATTCTCTCTAAATGACTAAACCACCTCAACAACCCCTCTTCAGCCCTCTGACTAATACTTTTAGTAACTCCACACCTCCAAATTTTCACACTCCGAATTCTCTGCATAATATTTACACCACACATTACCCTTAGACAGGACATCTCCACTGCCTCCAGCTGCCTCCTCGCTGCACATTTACAACCCAAGCTTCACACCCTTATAAGAGTGTTGGTACCACTATACTTTCGTACATTCCCTTCTTTGCCTCCATGGACAACGTTTTTTGTCTCCACAGATATCTCAATGCACCACTCACCTTTTTTTCTTCATCAATTCTGTGGTTAACCTCATCCTTCATAAACCCATCCGCTGATAAGTCAGCTCCCAAATACAGTGGACCCCCCGGTTTTCGTGATTTTTTCGTTCCAGAATGCTGTTCAAGTGCCATTACCAAATGAATTTATTCCCATAAGGAATAATGTAAAGTAGACTAGTCCTTTTAGACCCCCAAAGATACACATATAAAAAGCATTTAAAAAAATACACTTACATAAAAGGGCGAGTTTGGAGCAGGATGAACACCGGGGGTCCACTGTATCTAAAAACATTCAATTCTTCCATACTCCCTCTCTCCAATGTGATAACCAATTTTTCTTTATCTAAATCGTTTGATACCCTCATCACCTTACTCTTATCTATGTTCACTTTCAACTTTCTACCTTTACACTAGGCAAGTTGGGTTCACAGGTATGTACCTTCAAAATACAGTGGACCCTCGGTTTTTGTTTACCTCCAAACTCAAACAATTATGTAAGTGTATTTTTGTAAGAGCTTTTGTAAGTGTATATTTGGGGGTCTGAAATGACTAATCTAATTTACATTTGTCCTTATGAGAACAAATTCGTTTGGTAACGGTACTCGAAGAGCATTCTGGAAAGAATTTTCAACGAAAACCGAGGGTCCACTGTATTGTATACAACATGACCCAATCTTCTTCCTGAGTACTTTGGCTGGTAAGGTTCTGTCTTTAAGTTCAAAGTAATTTGGTCTTCATTTACTTTCAGTGGAAGAAAAATAAAGTACTGTACACTGGGGATTAAATACTGGCGAAATCGTTTCCATATTTTTCATGTCCCATGATCCCTTTGGAATGTGCAATTTAAATTTAGTTTTTTATTTCCACCAGAAGCGTACCTATTTCCATTAAGGCATGCTACAGCGAAATTGCATTTACATTTTAAGAAGCACTGTGGCAGGCAGGCAGGCAGGAGACCCATCATAGGCAACTTCATTGTTTTAACAGTGCAGGGGAGTGAACATATGTAAACTAACAAGTCTCCCACGTGGGTCAGTGTATGTCATTGCTCAGTTTTTCCTTCTGTTCATCACCATATCTTGTCACTGGATATTTATCATGGTATCCAAATGAAGGGCAGGTGATGCCGATGAAGCTAGGAAGAAAATTATGCTTATTTTGAAAAAATTAGAGGTAACCGAGATGCTGAAGAGTGGTGTACACATCATGGAGATGGCACAAGTGTTTGGTGTTAGAAAATCAACAATTTGTTTAATTTCAGACAATGAGACATACTTTTGAAAAAAAATTAATCTTCAATGTGACACAGTGAAAAGAATGAGGAATAAATCATTACAGCTGATTAAGACAGGAAGTTTACTAAATATGTTCCATTTAATGGCCTTATTATTAGGAAAAAAAGCCTTATACTATAAAACAGTGTATGAAGAGGAAAAACACCCTGAAAACAAATGCACATTTAGTGCTGGATGGTTTATAGAGAACGGAAGGGTAACAAACCAGAGGTATACGACTGAATACGCGAGCACTGCTGCAACAGTCAACCGATGAAGCTGCATCAACATCCCAAGATCCCAACCTTCAACATCACATAACCTCAATCATCAGCCTTGGCCTGGTATAGCCACAGCCACCTTCTCCACTCCAGGATGTTAGCATTATTAGCCTGACTTGAAGGAAGTAACAAATACTTTACAATATTAAAGTAAACATTCTTTAGCTACTTGTACTCTTTTTCACAGTGAACCACACGAGCTCAGAAACTTTATTTTTTGAATCATTATGACATTAAAAAAATTATTAAGACTCTTGGATATCTGAGGAATGCAGCTCTATTTTTCCCAACTGTTTTACACTGCATAAGTCGTGGCAATCATTGGTAGAGCAGTTTTTAGGAACATAACTGTGCAAATTACAATTGTCCACTGTTTATATACAGTAAACCCTCCATGTAACCTACCTCAAAAATACAAAAATAATTGATTTAGAAACAATGGACAAAGTCTATTGGTTACACAATTGTCCATTATTATTACAGTCGAGGCAAAACAATCTCATCTCTATCCTCCACATCTGCCATTACTGGCCACCCTCTCCCCCAATTAGCCTGTTATATGGAGGGTTTACTGTACAGCACAGTAAATTGCTGGGTGTAATAAAACAAATTTCAGGTCTAAATTTATTCCCTACACATCAGCAACATTCTGTAAAATTACCCTACTTGCCACTGGCTAAGCTGTGCTACTTTATTCTGATTGCTCTATCATACAAACAGTTTCAGTTTATAAAGCACTTGTGTATAGTTCAGGACATTTATTAGAGGAAACTTTCACCACTTGTGGCTTCTTCAGTTCTAGTGGCAAAATGTTTCTGCTAATGAATGTCCTGACCTGTACATGTGTGCATTTTTTTGCACATCTAGGTATTACCCTACCTTTTACAACTAACTTCAGTTTAAATGATTGCTACTCAAGGAAAACTTGTGATATTGTACTTTTTTATATTAGATTAAAGGTGGGGGCAAATTTTATCACAATAGTCTTAAAAGATCATATGACTTTTTTTATTTGAAGAGGGAAGAGGAAGGGCAGGTAAATTTAAAGACAGAATAGTATGGTAGGACGTACTTTGGCACTGTGGCTCTGATAGCTGCTATCTCATTCATAACATTGTGTAGGAATAAGAAAATATCATGATAGGGAGACGGCTGAATTCAAATGATGCCCTAGCCTTATTATGATTTTTGTTATTTCCAAATTTGTTGGCTCAACACAGTCATTTGCAAGAATGAAACTCAGGCCTCACAACTGTGACTGTACACAGCTGTAAGTGATTTTGTGAAAAATTATTTAAAGCAGGTGTCTTAATACTGGGGTACTGAAGCACTCTTTGGGCTGGAGGAATATTAAGTGAGAGAGCAGGCATTCTGAGAGAAGTAGGGTACAAATTGGGGTGCTGGAGTTTTAAATGGAGATATAATATTAAGGAGCAATAGGAATGGGCAATAGGTATACTAAGTGACGAGGTAAGGGGAGGGGAAGAGTACTAAGGTGGGAAGAAGTATGTCAAGTATAGACAGTACTACCTATGAAGCAGGGAAACAAGTACAGTATTAAGACGGGCAGAAGAATTAATAAGAAGGGATTAGAAGCACTAAGTGGGGAACGAACATTCAGTGAGAGTAAGAATTTTAAATGGGGGATAGGACAGGAGTGCTCATTGGGGAGGATATGAATATCAAGTAGTAGGTTTACAAAGGGTGTAGATTACAGCGATATCAGCCTCAGAATGTATCATTTACAACTACTGCACATGCACTACTAGATATTTAATGCAAAACATTTTGACTAGATAATGCATACCAAACTCAGAAATAGTACCTTAGTGTGAGTCAAAGAATAATGACTTCTTGTCATAACATTGGCTAAAGTTCCTCACACTTCTACAGCTACCTTTTTTGAGTAGTATTGGAAATAAAATGATCTCCTTAATTACTATAGATTAATTGTCACATGAATTTTTGCATATGCAATGCTTGTGCTCAAAAAATATAAAAAATTGAATCTATTGATGCTGTAATTTCAAGAAAATCTAATAACCAGATGCCTTACTTGCTAAAAACCATGAGATGTGATTGCACATACAACCCATCCTCACATCAGTACTGCATGTTCTAATCTTGAGCACCCTTTCAGTTTTTTATATTTTAGGTTACATTAGCTTCACCTAACTTCTAAATATATATATATATATATACACATACAGTTATTTGCCAATAAACAAATTATATAAATGGGAGGGAAACATGGCACTGGGATACTGTTCCCAAAAGATTAGAAAGTTAAGATGCTGTTATGGCATGAAGAGATTCTGGCATATAGCATGGCATGAGACGGACTTCAGGTGGCGCAACATTACTCTTTCCCTTTACTAGATGCCATCATTACACAGAGTAAGAATGGTGAGTAATCCTTAAATATTTGAGTTATAACAGAGTAGGAAGATTTGGGTTTAAATTGAATAGTGCTTATAGCAGGTTGAGTAGGAGAACTGGTAGGAAATGTTAAGTTCTTAAGGAAGTTAACATTGAAAATTATGTATTATACACACGTAATGCTACTTTTTTACACAAAATCTACAGACATACACATTAAGTCAAATAAAAAAAAAAATGAGAAAAAGTGAATATCATATTACAAATGACACGTAAGAGGACACCAAGCTGAGACAACCATCAGATCGCCATGCCAGTCATGTTAGGCCAGCCTAATTTTAATTTTCTTTAGCAACAACAACACTCATTTACACACTTGGGGTGCAGTCATTCTATACAGCTGCCTAAACCATGAGGTAAATTACATTATATACAAGGAAACTTAATCATACTTGAAAATTAGAGAAATGATAATACAGTGGACCCCCGGATTACGTACTGCTCCAAACTCGAACAATTATGTAAGTGTATTTTTGTAAGTCTTAGGTAGTAGGTTGGTAAACAGCAACCACCCAGGGAGGTACTACCGTCCTGCCAAGTGAGGGTAAAACGGAAGCCTGTAATTGTTTTACATGATGGTAGGATTGCTGTTTTTTTTTTTTTTTCCGTCTCATAAACATGCAAGGTTTCAGGTACGTCTTGCTACTTCTACTTACACTTAGGTCACACTACACATTCATGTACAAGCATATATATACACACCCCTCTGGGTTTTCTTCTATTTTTTTACTAGTTCTTGTTCTTATTTCCTCTTATCTCCATGGGGAAGTGGAACAGAATTCTTCCTCCGTAAGCCATGCGTGTCGTAAGAGGCGCCTAAAATGCCTGGAGCAAGGGGCTAGTAACCCCTTCTCCTGAATAAATTACTAAATGTAAAAGGAGAAACTTTCGTTTTTCCTTTTGGGCCACCCTGCCTCGGTGGGAAACGGCTGACGTGTTGAAAGGAAAGGATATATATATATACATACACACCCCTCTGGGTTTTCTTCTATTTTTCTTACTAGTTCTTGTCCTTGTTTATTTCCTGTTATCTCCATGGGGAAGTGGAACAGAATTTTTCCTCCGTAAGCCATGCGTGTCGTAAGAGGCGACTAAAATGCTGAGAGCAAGAGGCTAGTAACCCCTTCTAATGTGTATATTACTAAAGTTAAAGAGAAACTTTCATTTTTCTTTTTGGGCCACCCTGCTTTAGTGGGATACGGCCGGTTTGTTGAAAGAAGAAGAAAAATTTTTGTAAGTGTTTTTGTAAGTATATTTTTGGGGGTCTAAAAGGACTAATCTAATTTACATTATTCCTTATGGGAACAAATTCGTTCGGTAACGGCACTTGAACAGCATTCTGGAACGAAATAATGACGTAATCCGGGGGTCCACTGTAATAGTATTTGGGTAATTTTTTTTTTAGTAATTGTTATGGACATAGTGTTGAGGCTAAGGTAGGCATTTTAGGGTTTAGGTTGCTATGGGTCAGCCATGGTCTAGAGTTGCATTACATTCCTGCCTATTTAATTAATAATTGCATTAGTTACATTCATGGTTTATTATCAACCATGAATGTTACTAAATTTTCAAACATTTTGTTCTCTGTGGCATTTGAGCATTGGGTATCTTTTTGTTCATATACAGAATAAATACTGAAACTTTTTAGAATATTGGTTCGAGAATTAAATAAGTCCATGAATTGAATAAGCAGTCCTCATCATTCAGGATATTTTTTTTTATTTAACAAAGATTATCTTATGAAACTTTAAACTAGAGACAATTTATAACTTTCACCAACTTTTTTCCTTCTAGTCATCCTAAGTGACACTGTATCCACATATTTTATGAAGTATCAGTGGTCATGTTCACATCAAAGGACAATAGGATATCTAAGTGGCTAAACTTGTAAGTATCCATTTGTGATTGCAATATGTATTGTACTGTACTTAGTTGTACCTAAGGAGGCAGAGCCATACTCTTGGTGTCCCACCTTCCATGGAGGAGATATAAGGGTTTTACTTATTAGGGAGGTGTGGGATTTTTTTCCTAGTGATTGTAGTATTTACTAACTCTTGTATCTCATTTAACCCTTTTGATATCTCCTGCCTAGATCTACCTCATTCGTGCCAGCATTGCTCGCATAAGTTTTAAGCACATCTACCTCAAATATGCTATGAGTAGAATGGGTCTGTGCAGTGAGTGTGCATAGTATAAAAAACTCCTACCCCATGCAGTGCATGATGGGAAAAGTAAACCTCTGACCTTGTGTTTGGTTTAAAATATTGATTTGGAGGTGTTTTCTAGGGTAGTTTTTATTGTTTTACTGGCTGTTTCTTGGTACTGTTTCATAGAATGGAAAATGTGCTATTGATTTCTAACTAGAAGTAACTTGAAATAGGGCTCAAAGTGGCAGAAATATTTTATTTTTTGGCAACTTTCTTGAGAATGGGTAGACCCCCAGTCTGTTTTATGGAGTTTTACTAGGTGTGCTTCAATTATTGGGATGGCCTAAACCATGATCAACCATTCTTAATAATAATAATACTACAGTAGGGCCCCACTTTACAGTGTTTCGCCTTACGGTGTTTCATTAATACGGACATTTCAAATTATGACCATAACTTGTTATACAACCCCCCATCCCACCCGACTCTAATACAGTCTCCGCGCACCACTCGTTTGTGCACATCCTCTGTGAGTTCCGCGTCTCTTCATTATGTTTTGGAAACTTTCCATTATTTCAAGTATTTTAAAGTTAGTATTGCGTATTTTATATATATTCTGATAATTATACTTATGTGTACCTGTACCTAAATAAACTTACACACTGTGCAGGTACACATTAAAATCACTAAGAGTGTCTCAATAGTCTTGAAGATGCCATATTATCAATGTTTATAATAATAATAATAATGATTGCTATGGAACACTTTAAATGTTGTATATATTATGTTAATATAGACATTTTCATTAATCCATCTATTTTTTTTTTCCAAAAATTATATAAGAAACACACTACATAATATATAAACATGATACATACACCCACAGTATAATAAATTTGACAAATATGAGATGTGGTAACTGGGTGGTTTGTAGGGAGTGACAGCAAAAATTACGTTTTCTCTAGACTAACACCAACACCACTCGTAGCTATTTATTTATTTATTCTACTGCACTAACAGGAAGACAACTTACACACAATGTAAGTGTTTGTATTGTGGGGGTAAATGCTTCACTAATTCATGCAAATGTATTTGTTTGAACTAAAAATAGACAGGTATTAATATGCGTCTGATCGAGTGTGTGTTTACAATTCTCCAGGTTTCCTCAATTCTCATAGGAGCTACCACACCGACTTTCTACAATAAATACTTACCTCTTACCCTACATTAAGACTACACATATTATAAGGTAAGTAACGAGTGTACGGTATGTGTATTTTATTGCTGTGGGCCACTTTAAATATATAGTATATTACATGTAGCTATGGTAGCCAGGCAGGCTACTATACCTACAACACCTTACTTCCTAAGATAAATACTACTAACCTCTCATCCTACATTAAGACTACAAATATTTTAAGGTAAGTAATGAATGTAATATGTATTTTACTTTTTATTGTTCTTAATACCTAGTTCTACTGTTAACTTAATATATGTTAGTGTAAACTTGTTATCTGGCATTATATGCATTTATTAGTGGAAAAAAAAAATGGTGTTCTGCTTTACAGCGATTTTCTGTTTTACGGCGGTAACCTGGAACCTAACCTGCCATACAAGTGGGGCCCTACTGTAATTTTATTTCAGCATGATACAATGTTTGTACAGAGAGAGATGGGTAACATTTAGTGTGCATGCAGAAAGCACATAGTTATGCAGAGCGTTTCAGTTATACAGTGGACCCCCGAGTAACGAACACCCCGGAAATCGTACAATTATGTAAGTATAATATTGTAAGTGCTTGTGGAAGTGTATTTTTGGGGGTCTGAAATAGACTAACCTACGTGACATTATTCCTTAAGGGACTAAATTCGTTCGGTAATGGCACTTGAGCAGGCTTCTGGAATGAAGTTTTTATGTTACTCGGGGGTCCACTGTATTTTATTAATCTGATTTCAAACCAGAAGACCACATATTGCTCTCAAACATGACATCACTATTTCTAGTCCTACTCACTGTAGCATTCAAAACCCATGCCTCACACCCATATACACTATTGGTACATTCCCCCCTTCATAGATTCATACTCACTTTCCACATATGCTTCAACACACCACCCACCTTTTTTTCCGTCATTTGTTCTGTGGTTTACCTTGCACCTTGGCTTTCGTAGACTCGTTGACATGTCCGCTCCCAAATATCTAAATACAGTGGTACCTCGGTTAACGATGGTCCCCAAACTCGCCCTTTTATGTAAGTTTATTTTTTTAAATGCTTTTGTAAGTGTATTTTTGGGGGTCTAAAAGGACTAGTCTATTTTACATTATTCCTTATGGGGATAAATTCGTTTGGTAATGGCACTTGAACAGCATTCTGGAACGAAAAAATATCGTTAACCGAGGTACCACTGTAGTATATCCAATTTTTTCATACTCCCTCCAATCTGATATTCTTTGCCTAGATTTTTTTTATTACCTTCATTATTATTCTTTTTTCTATGTTCACTTTTAATTTCCTACCCTCAATGTAAGGAGTAATGGAGGCTCAATTCTTCATCTAATTGTCAGACACAATAGCTTATGATTAGCAGACAGAGGTTTAACCCTTTCACTGTCAGGATCCCTGAAATTAAGAGCTGATAATGTTGGGATTAAACAAAAATTTGGAAATGGTAGAGAATCATTTTCTGAAGATAATGATGCCAAAATTACAAAATTTGATGGACAACTTACAGAATTCCACAGAGGCAAAGTTGGCCATCTGGGCACAATTTACACATCGGTGATTTTGCCCACTTTGAGGTCTATTTTAAGCCAATTCTATTAGGCAATTCAACCAAATTCTTAGCTATTTTGCTAGTATGCCTTCCGTTCTACTGATTGAGCAAAGAAGTAAAACTCACAGAGGGAAAATTCTTAGGAATACATCTTGACAGTGGCCTCAAATTTCAGACACACATACAACAAATCTCCAAGAAAGTCTCAAAGACCGTGGGAATACTATCCAAGATACGGTACTATGTTCCACAACTAGCTCTCCTTACCCTATATCACTCACTCATTTACCCCTACCTCACCTATGGAATCTGCGCATGGGGCTCTACATCAATAACTCATCTCAGACCACTAATAACACAACAAAAGGCAGCAGTTAGAATGATAACAAATTCTCACTCCAGGCAACATACTCCACCAATATTCAAAAACCTAAACTTACTCACCATACAAGACATCCATACTTTTTACTGTGCCTATTACATACATAGAACACTCTATGCAGATATTAACCCACCACTCAAACTTCTCCTTACTAATTTTAACAGGACACATGACCATAACACTAGACACAGATCACTCCTCGATGTTCCCCGTGTCCACCTAACACTATGTAAAAACTCAATGCACATAAAGGCACGAAAATTTGGAATTCATTACCTGTCATTGCCAAAGAAACCCTACCTGTACCCCAATTCAAAACGATGCTAAAAACCACCTTCTCACCCAAAGCTAATTGCTACATATCAACCATTCCCAGCAAAGTAGAATAATCACTTAACGTAAAACCTGACTTTAAAGTCAATGTAATGTATGAATGAACGAATGAATGAATGTAAAACCTGGTATGAATAATACTTACTTAGCTAATTATTCCCACAACACTTACATTATAATGACCACGTAAACTAACTGCAATGCAATTAATTGTTTTAAATTGTTATCTCACTCAATTAGTTGCATTGCTGCAATAAATTGCTACAATTAATTGATATGTTCAACTTATATTCAAACTTTAAAACTTAGATATGCAACTTTACTTATTTTATAAATTATCAACCATAACTTCTTATTATTTTATTATTATTATTGCTTTAATTTGTTTAATCTGATTTAATTAATTTTATAATGAAGACAAAAGTACAAAAGTATGTTCAAATTTCATAGCTTAAATACTCACCTTTACTCATTGTATACTATCTACAAAAATTCTTACAATTTAGTTTTAAGTTAATTTTAAGTCTGCCCAAAATGCCCTGCATACTAGGTGCTTTTGGCATGTACACCTCATGTAATCTCAATAACCAAATGTAATTCTTTGTATCATGTCCAAATAAAAATTATTATTATTATTATAAACTGCTTGTTCAGCTATTGAAACTATCCTATAAAATGCACCAAAAGTCAGTAATTTCATTAATTTTACACAAAATTCAACAAATTTCAAAGCAGAATCCAAAATTAACACTGTATACATTCTGGCAATTTATCCTCTGTTCATTAAGCATGTCCTTATGTCTCTCCTATATTATTACACTTGTTCTCCATTTTGAATCCATCATCATCGCACAACAATCCAAGTTTTACCCTATTTCACAGATTAATAAAATATAACCAGGAATAATTGGTTATAGGGCATCCTAATAATTGAAGAAGACCTTGTAAAAACCCATAAAATAGACTGGGGACCTTCCCCTTCCTCAGGAAAATCATCAAAAATTGATTATCTTTGCTGTTTTAAGCCGTTTCAAGCTATAGTGCTTCTGGTCCTGAAATTGATGAAAATCATCTAGATTTCATTAGTAGGTCATTTCTATCAATTAATACACTCACTGCACAGACCCATTCACCTTTAGGCCAAAATTTACTACTCACAGCATATTTGAGGGCACTGTGCTTAAAACATAGATCAATGTAACTCTGGCATCAATAACTAAATATGCAGTGATAGGGCTAAGCTGCCACCTATCCTTTGAACTGAACAACCCATGCTTCAGTGATTTTATTTTGTTGGCCTTTAACATACAGGCACATTATGCTATGACAGCTACTAATAACTTCTATTTCTTACTTAGTCAGAACTTAAAAAAATGTAGAACTGCTGTACAAATTCCCTAAAACAATTAGTGAAACTGTACTGTACTAAATTACTACCTTACAAATTTTGTCAAAAATTGTACAATTGGGCCTAAAATGTACATAATTTAGGCAGGTCAAATGTACTTACTCTTAGTAATGTATATTTTATGTAATTCTATTTTACAGCACATTTAATCATGCATCTACATAAATCTTCAAATTAAAAGTAATAAAACCTTGAGATTATTACTTAAATTAGTAGAAATGTTGCTAGACATCCTGATGTAATTACCAAGATAAATCTAATCAGTTTAGGAAAACTAGGAATTAACCATTAACACCCAGTGCAGGTTCTCTTCCATCAGGTTTATTGGAGATGAAAGTTTCGGTTTGTAACTGACAAGCATAGGCCAGTCAAAATAGGAACTAATCCACGCATAACATTCATTAAAATTATGAATGTGATCCAGAGTTTATAGTATGTAACTATCAGTCAACAACAGCAAATCACATTAAGTCATGTTAGTACATCAAGTCTAGCTGGATGAATTCATCATATATACAGTAAAATGTAAAATTGGATTATTAGTCTAGGTTTACAGGAACATGTATCAAATTATACAGTTAAAATCTGAAGTTTGCAAGCTTTGTAATTCACATCCTTTATTCATCCACTAAGTTCACTGAAGGGCATTTTATGAGCACCTTAGGTTCTTTTTTTTGACACATGATCCTAAAATCAAGAACTAACCATTAGACTTCGTTCAAGATGTGCTTGATGACTTTACCACTCCAACTTTTTTTTTTAGCGACTTTCATTAATGTTAATATATTAACCAGATTAGCATGATATTTTAAAAGATAAGGCATCTAAAACAAACTTTTATACTGACAATTTTGTATTACAGTACAATATTCGTGAATTCAGATTTTGCAAGACCTTCAGGAACATAACTTATGCGAATTTTATTATTCAACTGCACTTCTTAAATTAAAGTTAACACATCACAAATAACCCACACTTAGGTGAGGAAACTTACGATAATGTTTGTCTCTACTGGACCATTGTTGAGTCACAATTGAGGAAAAAGAGCAAAGGTGGCCAGAAGACTTGAATGAGTATGGAAGACAGGATGGCAGGAGGAAGGAGAGGTAGGATTAGTTGCAGCAGCAGTGTTTGTAGAAGTATGGTATTAGCAGTGGTAGTATTGCAGGTAGAAGTAATGGAGTGTAGTAGTGGTGATAAAATCATTAATAATAGTACATAAATGAACAGAGGGGGCACCCCAATTTATTAACTGGCCCATGCTGGGCAGGACTAGTGAGAGTAATGAGAGTAAATTACATCTCAGAAGGGTGGAGATTAAAGTATCTTAACATCTGTTACCAAACGGGCAGAGATGCAATCCAATAGACCTACTGCCCCATGCTAGGAAAGAAAAGGAAGCAAGAAAGGAAACTCAAGAGGTCGAAGGAAATACAGAAGACAGGTCAAGAAGAGGCAAAAGTCAGGTCAACTTTGAGTGCTCTCAAAATTAGAGGATTTGACAATGTATTGAGAAAGGCAGGCATCTAGAGAAACAAAGCCAGGACTAATATTTGTGTTAGGAATGTTGTGTATAAAGGTTGATTTTTACAAGCCAGTATCTGTGAAGGCTACAAGGATTGATAGTTCTTAAGCAGAAGACTAGCTAAAAGAATGGCTGTGATCTCTGACATGGCAGAAAAGAGCATTGTAGCATCAGCAAGGTGAACACTTTTGTGCACTTTTAAGTCTGTCAGAGAATGGTCAGTTTCACCAAAGTATTGGAGAGGACAGGAGGAGCAGGAAATGGAATAGATACCAGAAGCATCAGTGTCTACTGATGCATCACTAGTCTCTTCCAACCTTTTCTCGATGCCTTTAACAATCTTGCTCCTTTCAAGTTCAAAACTGAATGGGAATCTTCATTAACTCTGCCTGTTCTTGTGCTAAACAAACTTCTCACTCTAGCTTATGTGCAATCTCTTGTAATTTGCCTTCTCTACATTTCTAGTCTTCAAAAACTAAATACCCTCCATCCTTCAGATATAAAACTTGATTTCTGTCAAACTAGCACTCTTTGTAGTACATAATATAGTTTATACTGGTGTCTACTCCATTTCCAGCTCCTCTTATCCTCTACAATACTTTGGTGAAACAGGTCACTGTCTGAGAGACTTGCAGAGCACAAAGGAAGTATTCACTTTTATGACACTATCAATGCTTTTTTTTCTGTTGTGATTAAGATCACAGCCATCCTATTGGTCCTCTTGATAAATCAGCCCTTATATACATTCCTAACATAAATCTTAGTCCTGCCTTTGTTTCTGTAGATGCCCACCTTTCTCAATACTTTGTCAAATGCGCTAATCTTGAGAACACTAGTAACTTGACCTGGGCTTTGCTACCTCATCTTGGCTTACCTGTCTTCTGTATTTTCTTTGCCTTTCCCATCTTCTGATGTAATTCTTTCTCGCTTCCTTTTCATTTCTAGTATGGGCCAATAGGCTTATTGCAGAGTATCTGTGCCCCTTGGGGACAGGTGTTAGTGTTGCAATACATCAAGACAGTGGATATTAAAGTAATTTATTACTAATCCTGCAATGTGGTCCAGTAGGTATCCTGCTGTGCCTCTCTCCATGTGTTTTTATGTACCATTATTAATTCCTTGACTACATACCATATTACTTCTACCTGTAATACTACCACTGTTTCTAATTCCACTGCCTCCTCGAGTCTCCTGGCTTTCTTGCTCAGTTGTGACTTGATAATGGTTCAAGATGTACCAAAACATCATAAATTTTCTCTAAGTGCGAGTTATTTGGGTACTGTGACTTATTCTTTAACACCAGCTGTTATTCTATAACTAAATGGAATGTTAAAGACAAATAGGACAGAGGTAATACAAAATTTATATAAATGCTTTTAAAACTGAGATGTTACTACTTTAATATTGCAAATAATGACATATTTGTCAATAGGTCATGAGAGCTTCAGCTATAGTACAGTATTTAAATTTTAATCTGGTTGGGATGCACTGTATACACTGACCTGTAGTAATGAATGACACAAGTGAGTTCAGCATTGTGATAGATGCTGCCTTAGAAAACATAGTTATGAATAGTATATCCAAGGTTACATAAACTAAAGTCTACATCTATAACTGACTGCTAACCTAGTCATCACCCAAGTGTAAACCTTAGAGCACAGTACATCTCATTCTGGTATTGGTATGGGACTCAACCTTCATTGCTTTTTATGACAACTTGCACATATTTATACAGTGTATGCAATTCCAACAACTTAATATGCCTCAAGGTTCTCCAGCAAGTGCAAGCAGGACTAGGAGCATGAGAGTAACAGGTTTGATGCAAGTCAGCGAGTTGCTGGATGAAGCAGTGCGGGCACCCACCATAGGTTGAAGAATGTTGTCGTGGTCATTGGTACTATAGTGTCTGCAGCTAATGAGGGTGGGCCCCCAACTGGTGGGTCGGGGGGAATTTCCCATCTGCCGTGGAGTTGTGGGCGTTTGTCCCAATGTCAGCCACATGCCGCCTGACTCGTCCACGCCCATGCGGATAATCTCTTTTTCTACAACCGGTACCCGCACACCAATGGCCTTGCAGCCTCCAGTAAAGGTTACATCTTGTGCTTTCTTGGGTGTCCACCTTCCTGGCCACCCACACTCCTTTCCTTTGTATGAGTTGAGAGCATTGGCCATATCAGTGTCTTCTGGCGTCATTACAAGATGACTAACTGTAAAATCATAGGCATAAGGTGTGGGCGTGGCATGGACATAGATGCCAGTAGCTTGGAGAGTGAAGGAAGGCCTGGAGCATTCTGGATCATGGTAGTAGTGGAGAGTCATAGACCAATTCTGGTCCATTGGGCTGTAGGAGGATAAAATAGATCAAAAGAGCAGACATTTGATACATTATGAATGTTAGATATGATCACCTTTGTGAGTACACATATGAAAATGACAGCTAAAACAAAAAATATATATAAAACAGTATTGTACGTATTTGGAAATGCAGTATCAGATAATGAAATAGTAATCTCATTCAAGTCTTGCATGATGAAAGTACTAAGAAATTAAATTCTGAATCTGTTTGACCAATTACTAGCTTACTGAGAACCGAGTTGGTCTACTACACAACTCCAAGTTGAGGGTAAAGAAAAAACAAGGGCTATAGGTAATCAACAAGCTGGTTTGATATTGTAATTATACATGAAATTTACAAAGGCAAATTTTCTGAAAATATATCCCCCTTCATACAGGTTACTAAAAGGCCTACTTGTGGTGGTTTATGGTATCCTATGACCTTTGTGGGTTTAGCACTTACTTTTGATAGTAATAATAATACATAATATGGTATCCTAGAGTATGTTCTTTGATGAGAAACCAGGTTAGATATCCATTTACCTGAAGAAAAGATTGCGAGTGAGGAACATGCCATAGGGTCGCGTCTCACACCTGTGTGAGGCCCAGGAACCGGTCAACAGCAACGGCAGGGCAGGGTCAGCATGCAGGTGAGCAGGGCTATGTTCATTGCTCCGACCTACCTCTCTGCACACTCCACACTCGCTAGCCTGCAAGACCACACATCTCGCCTGTAACTCAAACAACATGTACTGGAGCTCCCAATCACATTTTGCCAATCGGCTATAACTAGATGGGAGGGTGATTAGGAAACAATTATATATATATATATAATGTACATATATATATATATATATATATATATATATATATATATATATATATATATATATATATATATATATATTATATGTACATACAGTGTGTGTACTCACCTAGTTGTGGTTGCAGGGATCAATTCACAGCTCCTGGTCCTGCCTCTTTACTGGTTGCTACTGTGTGTGCACGCACGCACATGCAAGACAAGCCACGGGGGAGAGGGATGGACATCTTCAGCTCAAGATCTTTTTCACTATTCCACGCTTCATCAGGAGTTATGCAATGTTGCAAGACCTGCAACAAGTAGATTGAGGGGAAATTTTCTCAAAAAAAGTAGTGTTGACACGAGCCAGTTCTGCCTCAGGTAGAACAGGCCAGCATCAACACGCTACCTCTCCTCTGAGAAAATTTCCCATCAATCAACCTGTTGCAGGTCTTGCAACATTGTATAGCTCCTGATGTATGGAACAGTGTGAAAAATTTTGAGCTGGAGATTTCCAATCCCCCATGATTTGTCTTGCATTAAGATCATCTGTGTGTGACTGTATATACAGTGGAATCTCAGTTTTCGTGATTAATCCGTTCGAAAAAGTCTGACAAAAACCAAATCGTACGAAAACTGAAGCAATATTTCCCCTAAGAAATAATGTAAATCCAATTAATCCGTTCCAGACACCCAAAAATATTAACAAAAAATACATTTTATAGAGAATAACTATAGTTTTACATACAGAAAACAATGAGAAATAAATATAAATGACTAATGAAATAGATAAATGAACATTTAACATCACTTTTACCTTTATTGAAGACTTGTTGGCGTATGGAAGACAGAGAGGAGAGGAGGAGAGGTTATTGTTTGGAAGGGGAATTCAGGTATCAAGGCCCTATTCGGGGTTACCTGGAGAGAGTTCCAGGGGTCAACGCCCCTGCGGCCTGGTCTGTGACCAGGCCTCATGTTGGATCAGAGCCTGATCAACCAGGCTGTTACTGCTGGCCGCACGCAGTCCAACGTACGAACCACAGCTGGTCAGGCACAGACTTTAGGTGCCTGTCCAGTGCCTGCTTACTTCCCTTCTTTGTCTTTTACTGGCACTAGGACCAGCTTGAGAGTCACTGGACCCCTATCGCACAAAAATCTGTCCAGAGAGGTCTGTTTCTTGCGTCTCTTAAGATTTGCCTAAAATGGGACAAGGCATTGTCATTGATCATGTTGCAGACACAGCTTGCAACAGCTTTGTTAGGGTGATATTTCTCCACAAAACTTTGCAACTCATTCCACTTTGCGCACACGTCCTTAATCACTGAAGAAGGCACATTCTTCCCTCTCTCTCCTCCTCTGAAGCAATTTCCTCAGCTGTGATATGTTGCTGTTCCAGTTGAAGGTCTTACAGCTCTTAAGTGGATAGCTCTTTCCTGTGGTCGTCCACCAACTTTTCCACATCCTGACCATGCTTTGTGTGGGCGCTCGATTCCGGGAAATGAGTGGCAGAGTCATGCGGGCAGGCAGACAAGTTTGGTACGGACCATTTTCAATTGTACAAAAAACGAACGAATGTACAAAAACTGGGACAAAATTTCAACGAAAAAAGTCGTCGAAAACCAAATCGTATAAAAACTAGGGCATACGAAAACCGAGGTTTGACTGTACATATCAATGCACCTTGCTGAAACAAGCAAAAATACAAAGAAATATCGTAGCCAGCAGGATTCGAACACATATTAATTGTCCATGAGTGTGTGGCTTAGCTTCCAACCTGATGTCTTAAACCACCAGCTACAGATGCCCATAACATTGGTTAGCCTGCTTGACTGCAAGTCATGTTTCTTCCTAAAGCCAGCACAACAGTGAACCCAAAGAATGGTCTCCAGCTATTTAATTCTCCTCCTGTATGTTCTGGCCTCACGAGCAATACTATATACTAATGAAAAGTGAATATTAGACAGAAAATTTGGAGCATAGAAATTAAGTGGGATGGGTGAGGGAGTTCTCTGGGGAGTACAGGATGGGTGAGGGAGTGCTCTGGTAGAGTACAGGATGGGTGTGGGACTGCTCTCAGAAAGTACAAGATGGGTTAGTGACTGCTCTGGGAGAGTATAGGATGGGTGTGGGAGTTCTCTGTGAGAGTAAAGGATGGGTGAAGGAGTGCTCTGTGAGAGTAGGGTGACCAAAGGTATAACTCAGAGAAATTAGTTGAGGTGGATTCGGTATGCAGAGGTTGGCAAAGAGGGTGTATAAATCTGGGTTAGTAGGAGAAGGGAAGGGGTACAAGAGGCTTTGAGTTTTAAGGGCTTGAGCATCCAGCAGGCTTGTGCGTTAGGAGTGAATGGAGACAAGTGGTTTTTAATGTGAGCAGGGTAACTTTTATGAAACAATTCAGGGTAAATCGGTTAGTCGGACTTAGTCTTGGAGGTGGGAAGGGCAGTGCCTGCACTGAAGGATGGGTAGGGATGTTACAGTCGGAGGGTAATCTGATTATGTCAGCACATTTCTGGAAAGACAGCAATTGAGTGAATGTTTATTTTGGGTCACCCTGCGTTAGTGAGGGTGACCCACAAAGGCAGGGTGACCCTCCATGCACTGAGTGAGACACAGACTTCGTCCTCCACAAGAAATGAAATGCATGTCTTATATTCTCATTGGTGCCTAGTTTTCTTCTGGTAAAGTGACTGTATAACCCCTGTGGTTTAGCGCTTCTATTTGATTTTGATTCTGGTAAAGTGAGATACTGTACAGTAATTAAGAGTGAAAGAAGGCCAAAACTCAGTTTTACCAGCAAGGTACATTACTGTGAATTTTCTACTCCAGAGCAACCTAGCCTCTCCTTACCTTCTAAGGGCACCTCATATCACCCCTGCATATAACCCTCAAAAACGCACTTGTCACCGATTATCTTACAGCCACACATTCTGCCTGGATCTTGCAGGCTACCACAACTTCGAAAAGGGGGAAGAAACTCAACCTGACAATCATCCCT
>WNWK01015894.1:0-46446 GCA_009830355.1 Cherax destructor | reverse complement strand
TTGGAAAATTGACAAATAGAAAAAAATGTATTTAAAAAATTCAAATATATAGAAAAAAAATAGGATTAAAAAAAAAAGACATATACATTGAGGTAGTTGCTTCTAACTAGTGAAGCAAACTAGTGAGCAAAACATACACTACACGTAGGGTTTTGGTTTGGACATTGTGTTTAGACAGTCTCTGTAATATTTGCATTCCTACGGAAGCTTGATAGTTCATTCTCATTTGTGATAGTATATAATTGACCTACATTTGTTTTCTTCACTAGAATTTTCCCATCCCGGGTGAAACATTGGTGGATTTTATCATTATTCTCCCGCTTAAGTTTTCTGATTCTATACAAGAGGTTCTGACGTTTTTTGGTCAGACACTCGTTTATATATATATCTCTTTCCTCACTGTAATGGATGAGCTAATTTAGTCTTTTTTCCTGTCATGTGTGGTGAATCTAAGCATAACACTTTTTTCTACCATGGGAACCTAGTAAACGTGCTTCCTTTATTTCTGTCACTGGTACATTAACCTTTATTTGATCTCTTATGATCTGGATAGTAATGTCTTTACAGCAACTCACCCAAATGCTCACACCCCGGCGCATCACCGAACTGTGGTCTCAGACCAGTTTGTCTGAATGTGTATATTCTCTTCACACAGGGTTTATAGTGAAATTTATATATGTATGTATATGTATGATGTATAATGAATATACAAATGTGATGTGTATAGTGTCTTACAAAATGGCAACTCAGCAGTATTCCAAGCTGAGACAGTATCAGCAGCCTGGATCAAGGTCCAGCCAAATGTACCCTTCAGGTTCACTGAATGTGCTGGCTTACTATCACTAGGTCAGTGAGATGTGCTGATGAATCATAAACACACTCACAGCTATTCACTGAATGAGGTATTTAAACACTAGTGTATTCTCTTAGGAATTATTTAGTATTTCTAGCACAAAATGGCTTCATTAGAAACCCAGTTTCAATCTTTGAAAACGAAAAGTATGCAGATAGAAAATTTGATTACTGTCTGTGAAGGGTTAACTCAAAATGCAAACATTGATTTTGACGTTTTAATTAAAAGCAAAACTGCGTCTACTTACTAAACGTCTGAATCGACTGCTCTCCCAATAGCTCGAACTGAGTTATCTAATAAATTACACAAAACAAATGTGCTAACAATATTTGATGAAGGCTCACAAAGTCCTTCACAAGAAGATCAGTGTTACAGAAATTGAATAAACAACCCCACTCCAAAATACAGCTGTTTTTTTTCCAAAGATCTGGTAAACAGACATATAACCAAGCCAAGTTCTCTGTTGGTCTAGGAAACAGGAAAAAGACAGTGGAAGCTGTGGTAGTACATGATTTGCCTAAGTTTGTGCAGATCCAGGGGACTAAAAGAAACAGTTGCAGCACTAAAGGCAGCCAAGGTCAAGTTAGCCTGTCCAGACATACAGACAAACATTGTTAGTCCAATTGATTTATTAATTTGAAGTGATTATCACTGTTTTGTGGAAAATAAAGTAAACATGATGTTCACTTGCTAAAAACAGCAGTAGGCCACATGATATGTGGTCCAATTCCCTCTCAAAATGGGACAGAAGATGATATTGACTCAGTGGAAAATGTACTAGTTACAAGAATAACCGCTGATCATGTACCACAGCAAAAATTATCATTACTGGAAGAAATGAATGAGCCAGTTGATAAGTTGTGGAATCTAGATGCGATAAGCATTGATGTAAATAAATTAAGCACACAGGAGTCTCAGACTTATAACCAATATTTGGACACTGTCAAATATGAAGATGGGCAGTATTAGTTAGGTTACCATGGAAATTAAATCCATTACATCTACCTAGCATCCAGAATGCTGACTGTTTATGATAATATCATACAAGAACAGTTGGACAAAACTTCATTGAGGAAGTAGAGATGTAGCAAGTTTAATGACTGTCTGATGACCGGACCCTTACTAACTGAGAAGCTTGGAGACGTGCTTATGAAATTTTGCACAAATCCATATGCCTACACGGCTGATATTTCCAAAGCTTTCTTAAAGTAGGTCTACAAGAAATTGAGAGAGATTACACTCGATTCTTGTGGCCTGAAAATCCAAATGATCCTCAAAGTCCTGTGAAAACATATCGTTTCATGTCAGTTTAGTTTGGTGCAACATCCTCTCCATTCTTGCTAGAAGCTACTCTTAATACACATTTGAAGAAATCTGAAAGTCCCTTCAAAGAAACCTTAAATAAAAGTTTTATGTAGACAATCTTCAAGGTACTGTGAATAAAGAGGAGATTTGAAATCCTTATACAGAGAAGCTAACAAGGAGATGAAAGAAGCAAATATGCCTCTAAGAATGTGGAATATAATTCAACTCAATTAAGGGAACTTATCAAAGAAGATTTCCCTGAAGCTGAAATTCCTGAATGCAACAACATGCTTGGACTTAATTGGAACACACAGGAAGACATTTTGAGTCTCAAAAGAATATACAATAACCCATGCAATAGTCTCACCAAACATAGTTTACTGTTAGAGGTATCAAAATGTTTTCATCCTCTAGGACTGTCTCACCAATTACCATAAAAGGTAAAATTCTTGTGCAAGATGCATGCAACAAGGCGCTCAAAAATCTTCCCTAAGAATTCTAGCAGGCTTATGGGCCTGTAGATCTTAGGGTCAGTCAAGTCTTTGCCAGGCTTTGGGATGAGGATAGCCGTAGCAGATTTGAAAAGAACAGGAAATAACCAGAGGCAAGAGAGGCATTGAAAATATCGTTAGAGCAGAAGAAAGTCAGGAAGGTGTCAGAGTATTGTATGGGACAGTCCGAAGTTCCAGGAGCTTTTTTTTTTTGGGGGATTATTATTATTATAATCAAATAGAAGCGCTAAACCACGGGGTCATACAGCGCTGCAGGTTATTGTAGGATGCAGGAGAGTGGGTTGTAAGAGGGAGATGGACGATTAGTAGGGTATGGAGTGCAGCATGACGGTGGATAGTGCAGGGGTGGAGGGTAGCAAGAGATCGAGGTAGAAGGGACTGAGGGAGTAGAGGTATAATCTTCAGAGTTTGTAGTAAGTCAGTTTCTGTCAAAAAGTCAATAGAGAGTCAGCATTAAAGGAGGGTCATCTGCAAGAAGGAAGGTAAAGAAAGGGCCGCAGAGCGAAGACGTCGTTGGAGGTAAATTCTGTGTGCTCGTTGATAGAGTGGACAGTCCAACAGGATATGTCGAACAGACACTGGAACCTGACAATGCTCACAGAGAGGGGCAGGGAGCCTCTCCATGAGATACCCGTGAGTAAGACGAGTGTGGCCGATGCGAAGACGGGAGAGAGTAATCTCCCAACCTCAACATTGGTGACAAGAAGAAGGCCAGAAACCTATAACCGGTTTAATAGAATGAAGTTTGTTATTCAGCAGGTCAGACCAGCGTTGTTGCCAACGGGTGCGAAGGTGGGTAGCAATGACCGCAAAATAGTCCATGAAAGGAACACCTCTATATGAAACTGGAAGGTCATGTACTGCTGACCGCGCAGCAGTGTCTGCCTGTTCATTGCCCTGTACGTCATGACCAGGGACCCAACAAAAAACAATATCTTTATGCTTGCTAAAGATACGGCGTAACCAAAGGGGGATACGAAGAACTAGGGGTGAGGTGTATCAATTTTACGGATAGCCTGTAAAGCACTAAGGGAGTCTGAAACGACCACAAATGGTGACTCAGGCATAGATGCAATATGGATAAGTGCCACAAGAATGGCATACAATTCAGCCGTAAATATGCTAGCCGAGGGTAATAGATGCCCTCGTACAACGCTGTCCGGAAACACTGCGGGAATCCGACGCCGTCAGACGACTTTGAACCATCGGTGTACACTGCGATGGCATGGGAATGAGAACGGAAATGGTCTAGAAAGAAAGAGAGAAGCCGCCGTAGGTAGTTGGGCTTTCGGCAAGGTAGAGGAATAGAACAGACACGGACAGTAGGAACTTCCCAAGGGGTAGGGGAAAGGGAGATGTCACATGAACATATAGAGGTGGGAGCTGAAGGGAAGACAGGAGTGAATGTAGACGAAGAGAAAAGGGACGAAGTAAGCAGGGACGACGAACAAATAAAGAGTGCCTACTAACATCTGTAACAATCCTATACATGGAAGGATTGCGGAGGTCATGAGAGCGAACAAAATAGCGAATGCAATGTGCATCACGACGATCGGATAAGGATGGAATGTTCGCTTCTACATAGAGGCTCTCAACCGGGGAAGAACGAAATGCACCAAGGCATAAGCGTAATCCCTGGTGATGGATGGGATTAAGGATGGAAAGAGTAGCAGGGGAGGCCCCAGAATATATCTGGTCACCATAATCGAGTTTCGACTAAATTAGGGCTGAATGTAGGCGAAGGAGGGTTCTACGATCAGCCCCCATGAAAGATGTGCGAGGGTTTTAAGAAGGTTCAGCCTGGTGTGACAAGTTGCCTTCAGAGAGGTAATGTGAGGTTTCCAGGACAATCGACGGTCGAACAGGAGGCCGAGAAACCTAACTGTATCACGTTCTGGGATACGTGAGCCGTATAGGTACAATGGATGGTCAGAGACCACTGAACGTCTAGTAAACGTAATTTGATGAGTGGTGGCCCAATCAGAAACCCGGTTGATGGCATGCTGGAGGGAAACTGCAATGAGGTGACAGTCAGCACCTTCACAAGCTATAGCAAAGTCATCCACATAGAGCGATGACCAAATATTGGATGGGAGAACAGATGCCAGATTATTTATAGCAAGCAGAAAGAGTGTTGTGGTCAGAACACATCACTGGGAGACACCTTCAGCTTGGACAAATTCCAGGGAGAGTTCATTACTAACCCGGACCCGGAAATGTCTGTCAGTTAAGAAGGCCTTAAGAAAGAATGGTAGGTGGCCTCGGAGGCCTAAGGAGTGGGCCTGGGCCAAGATATTATATCTCCAAGTTGTGTCATAAGCCTTCTCAAAGTCGAAAAAGATAGCGATAACTGAATGGTTATTCGCAAAGGCATTACGAATATACGTATCCAAGTGCAGCAAGGGGTCAATGGCAGAACGGCCCTTACAGAAGCCATATTGACTAGGGGAGAGACTATTGTGAGTCTCTAAATACCACATCAAACGTCTATTAACTAGACGTTCCATCACCTTGCAAACTGCACTGGTAAGAGCGATGGGACGGTAGTGAGAGGAATCACGGCCCGTAGTACCTGGTTTTCGAAAAGGGAGAACAATAGCAGACTTCCACAGCTGGGGAAGAACTCCTTGCTACCATATGAGATTAAAGAGTCGTAAGAGGACAGTAAGAGCAAACTGATGTAAATGCTGTAGCATACGAATATGTATGCCGTCTGGCCCAGCTGCCGATGATCGGCAAGCAGAGAGTGTTGCCTCCAGTTCTTGAAGGGTAAAAGGCACATTATAGGATTCTTCTCTAAGAGAAGAAAAATCTAAGGGCTTTAACTCGCTGGCAGACTTAGAAGAAAGGAACGAGGGGCATAGATGGAGCCCCTTAGAAATGCGGACGAGATGATTACCAATTTCAGTGGCAACGGCAAGAGGGTGTGCTATATCGACACCAGCAACCTGAAGAACAGGAGCCGGGTCGGGGGAGAATTTACCACTCAATTTCCGCACTTTCTTCCAGACTGCACTCATCGAGTAAGCCGAAGTGACAGTAGAAACGTAATCTCGCCAGCAAGTGCGTTTAGCATTACGTATGACACGGCAAGAAATAGCTCTCTTCTGCTTGAAATCAAGGAGTCTCTCTGTGGTTCTGTTATACCGATACCTGCCCCATGCAGCGCGTTTCAAACGCACTGCCCGAGCACAAGCAGGAGACCACCAAGGCACGCACTTCTGAGTATGCTTGCCCGAGGTTTGAGGAATAGAATGTGAAGCCGCTGTGAAGATGGATGACGAAAAGAGATGTAAAACCTCATCAATGGAGGACGAGGTAGGAACCTCATGAAAGGCAGTAAGATGTGCGTAAAGGTCCCATTTCTCCCGGTCAAATTGCCAGCGTGGGCAATGAGGAGGTGGAGAAAACAGAGGGGACTTGGAGCCAAGAACATCAAAAGGATTCGAGACAGGGGTGCCTGAGGATGAGGCGACCACAGAGGAAGCCATGGAAGTTGAGACCCCAGAAGCGGGGCGACGTTTAGCAATGCGAGAATAGGAAATACGGGGAAGTCTCCCTTGAAGGCGTAGATGAGAGACGGCCATAGCATATGAGAAGCCTTCCGCCTCTTTGAGACAACGGATTTCCCGCTCATTCAGGTAAACCTGACAACGGCAAGAATACGAAGGATGTGCCTCATGACAGTTAAGGCAAGAGGGAGGTAGAGTACAAGAAGAACTGGCATGGTCGTCAGCACCACAGACTGGGCATTCGGCCATGGACCTGCAATATTTTGCTGGATGACCAAAATGCCAGCAGTTTCTACACTGCTGCGGTGTAGGGGTCACCTTTCGAACTTGTAAACGTTGACCTCCAATGTAGACCGAAGGTGGAAGTTCTCGGCAGTCAAACGTTAAACGAGCTATATTGCAAGGATAACGTCTTCGCTTATTGTCAGGGAGGACAAAAGTGTCCACTTTAAAGATAGGGAGTTCTTGGAGCTCAAGCTGCTCGAAAATGTCATCACCACATGTCTGGAAATTCCGTTGGACAATGGTGTGGGGCAAAATGACAGAACCACAACAAGAATTGAGGGAATGGTGCTTGTCAATAGTAACAGGAGCAGTATCTATGGTTGTGAGAAGAGAAAGATCACGAGCTTTGCCAGCATTCTGGACCGTGATGATGGGAGTGCCGCTCTTGAGAGCGTGAAATGAGATGTCTTTACCAACATGGCGTAGCAGAGCCTTACCAATACTATGGTCTGAAAGATAGGTATTAGGAGAAGTCGGTCACAGAGTAAAAAACTTTGTCCATTGAGTAGGTTGAAACAGAGAGTTTAAGGGGAGTGCGTGACGAGCTTGTCGTTTCTGAGATGAACGAGAAGGAAGTGTCGAATCGTCATGTGTGGGTCTCGGTTGTTTGGGTGTGGGACCGGGGGTGGTCCAATGTGAGATGGGTGAGCGATTCGAAAATTGCCGCACTGTCGAGGGAGAAGCCGGAATCAAGGTCAGAGAAGAGCGAAGGTCAGATGTATCGAAAGGGCCAGTCGGGTCCCTGGGACCTGAAGCAGGTGACGAACTGGTACCTGCTTCAGGTACAGGGTATTAGGTTGTCCGAAGAGTTATCCATTAACAAGGTAGGGTCAGAACTAGGTGCGGTATCAAGGGGCCTGGGGTAGAGTCACGGATTAGGGCATCCATGAGTTAGTTACTTTTTCTTTTGTTTTTAAGAAAAAAAAAAGAAGAAAAGAAAATAAAAAGAAAAAAAGAATAAAAAAAAGGGGGAACGTGGAGGAATAGCTCCTAGGAGGAATGAAAGGGCGTAAATCCCCCTCCGCGCCCAAGAGGACCTCAACACCGCAAGTAGTGCAGATGCTGCATGGAACCCGTGCCATACCCTACCCTTCACGCCAGTAAACCAGCAATCCGGGATAGCAACCTCTCATCCACCGAGCCACCTCGGCGGACAAAAGAGAGGGCGGCCGAATATCCACCACAAAGCATACCGCCTTCAGTCACCACCCCCGGAATCCGAAAGGTGGCCTCCAGAGATACACCGGTCGCCCGAAAGATACCCAAGGCCACCCCCCCGGGAGACCGGAGAGGGATTGGGACATCCCCAGGCGATCCAGATTCCATGGCAAACTACACCACTGCCAAGAACCTCAACGGAATGGGAATGGACCACGGTACCCTTCCCCCTACCTAGGAACTAGAATGCCTGTGGAGAGAAGCTCCCAGGGTAAAAATGGGAAGGAAATAAGGGAGGGATGAGGAGGAGGGGGAGGAGGAAAGGGAAAAGAGGGGATGGGGAAGATGGGAAAGGGAGGGGGGATTGGGGGGTAATTAGGTTCGGTCTGAGGAAGAAGACCAAAAGGTCCAATTCCTCAGACCGATAGCCTCTACCTCCGTGTGGAGGAGAGGGAGTCAGGAGTGATGATTGGGTTAGGGGTGGTGATATGACTATGTTCCGTGATCCAGAGTTCTGTCTTGTGTGTTTTGAAGTACTGTTGGGTCTGGTGGGTGTGGGTGGGGTATGTATTCCCAGATGTCCTTGAAAATATGTACAGCCTCTGCTGGGTTAGAGACTTGTCTGGTGTTGTGAGTGATGTATTGGAATTGTGTTGTGTTTGGGGTTCTCCTGATTTTCTAGATAAATTTTTAGAAAGTCTTGAGATCCCTGATGCGGTGTTCGTCTGGAGTGTGAATGAGTGATTGCCAGTGTCTGTTGTGATCCTCCTACAGATTGTAGATGATATGCATCTGCAGTATAGAGAGATCCCAGTATACTAGATTGAATCTGTTTTGGTTAGTCTTAAAACGGTGATGATAGCACAGGAGCAGGCGTTTTGCTCTTTCGGATGGCCGAAAAGAATAGCGTACCTTGTAGTGTATTACAACCTCAGGTTCAATGGCCTGTTAACCTGAGTGTAAAAGGGAGCTTGGAGCAAAGAAACACAGTAGAAAATGCTTTGAATTTGTATTTCCTTCAAGCAGTTATGAATATATAAGACTTTTGTCTTTTCCTTCACCAAGTAAATAAAAAAAGGGCTTTTTACACATATGTACACTATATACAAAGGAATAGTATTAAGTGCACGCAACAGTTGTCTAGGCTAAGCAGCAGCCAAAAGACAGACAACTTTCCACAACCAGCTCTATGCAGGAATTCCAATGACAAACCGTGAGTGGTATCCACATCACCTTTGTCATTGTTAAACTCACATTTTAATTGGCTGAACCGAGTCGTTGATTTGATGATGGGGCCCCATCGCCAAACCCTTAACGATGGTTCACTGGTTGGAGGGGAGCCTATGTGGGTGTGTTTAACATGCTCCGAATAAAGGTTACATACTCTTTGCATGCAACATAGTGTCTTTTATTAACTGCTTTCTCAGCAGCTTGTGTGATAGAATGTTGTATGCGTTCAAGTTGTTTACCTGGAGTTTACCTGGAGAGAGTTCCGGGGGTCAAAGCCCCCGCGGTCCGGTCTGTGACCAGGCCTCATGGTGGATCAGGGCCTGATCAACCAGGCTGTTACTGCTGGCCGCACACAGTCCAACATACGAACCACAGCCTGGCTGGTCAAGTACCGACTTTAGGTGCCTGTCCAGTGCCTGCTTGAAGACAGCCAGGGGTTTATTGGTAATCCCCCTTATGTAAGTTGTGTCTATGTCTGAATTTAGTCAGTTGTTATAGTTGTGTGAGAGGTCAACGTGAGCAAGGTGTTGTCTGAACATGTCCCAGTCTGTTTGTAAATACGCTGGAGTGGAGTTGATGTGAATGAGTATGGGATTTGAAGAAATATGAAGGATGATAGGAATGCGGTCAAAGCCTGAAAGAGGACCGGATGATATGAAGTGGAGAAGGTGATTACTGGCACTGATTGTGGTGACTGTCAGCTTTACCCTGGCCTCTAGGTATGAAACTGGTGCTAAAGTGTGGACCAAGGTGAAGATGTTTTTTGTGTGACAAGTTGGAGTGATTGTCCTCCATGTTGGTTAACGTAATTGTCATGGAAAAGCATTGTGTCTTGCATTTACGTCTGCAAGAAGGTATACAGGAAGACTGCAGTGGTTGACAAGAATGGTGAGATCATGTATATGTTAGAATTAGGATGTGTGTATGTGGTGTAAATGATGATTGGCCCATACTGTGTGTATATTCTCACAGCCATGCTGTGAAAAGGGGAAAGAGAGGAATTCATGTTTTGAAGTATTGTTCAGTAAGAGCATGTCTGGGCGCCCTGACTCAACGAGTTCAACGAGTATTGTTTGTTTAATATCTTTATTATGCGCCCCATACCCTTCCTGTGGGCGGTAGTCGCCCCATCACCCTCCTGTGGGAGGTAGTCGCCCCATACCCTTCCTGTGGGCGGTAGTCACCCCATACCCTTCCTGTGGGAGGTAGTCACCCCATACCCATCCTATGGGCGGTAGTCAAAAGATTACAAAGGTACATAATGGGTCCAGGGACTGGGCCCCAAAGTTTAGATAGCTGAGCAAGTTACAAAGGTAATGAACTCACAAGTATGGTACACCAATGCTGATGGAATAACAAATAAGTGGGAGGAGTGGCACGAAAAAGAGTCAAAGAGGCATCACCGGACATAATAGCTCTCACAGAAACCAAGCTCACAGGTATGATAACAGATGCCATCTTTCCAATGGGATACCAGATCCTGAGGAAAGACAGAGGGAACAGAGGGGGTGGAGGAGTGGCACTGCTGATCAAAAACCGATGGGATTTTGACGAACTGGAGAAAGGAGACAGAGGAGAAGCTGGGGATTACATAGTAGGAATGCTACAGTCTGGAGGTCCCAAGGTGGTAATTGCAGTGATGTATAACCCACCACAGAACAGCAGGAGGCCAAGGCAAGAATATGATGAGAGTAATAGAGTGATGGTTGACACACTGGCCAAAGTGGCCAGAAGGGCTCGTGCGAGCAGGGTGAAGCTACTGATCATGGGTGACTTCAACCATAAGGAAATCGATTGGGAGAACTTAGAGCCACATGGGGGCCAAGATAAGATAAGATAAGATTTCTTCGGATTTTTAACCCAGGAGGGTTTGCCACCCAGGATAACCCAAAAAAGTCAGTGTGTCATCGAGGACTGTCTGTCTTATTTCCATTGGGGTCCTTAATCTTGTCCCCCAGGATGCGACCCACACCAGTCGACTAACAACCCAGGTACTCTATTTGCTGCTAGGTGAACATGACAACAGGTGTAAGGAAACACGTCAAAATGTTTCCACCCGCCGGGAATCGAACCCGGGCCCTCCGTGTGTGAAGCGAGAGCTCTAGCCACCAGACCACCGGGCCACCAGAAACGTGGAGGGCTAAGATGATGGAGGTGGTACTGGAAAATCTCATGTATCAACATGTAAGGGACACTACCAGAGAGAGAGAGGAGAGGATGAACCAGTGAGACTGGACCTAGTATTCACCCTGAGTAGTGCAGATATTGAGGACATCACACATGAAAGCCCCTTGGGGCCAGTGATCATATGGTTCTAAGCTTCGAATACATAGTAGAGTCACAAGTGGAGGGAAAGCAGGAAGGGCTGCACGAATGAAGCCAAACTACAAAAAGGTGACTACGTGGGCATGAAGAACTTCCTGCACAGAGTTCAGTGGGACAGAGAGCTGGCAGGGAAGTCAGCAAACGAGATGATGGAATATATGACAACAATTTGCAAGGAAGCTGAGGAGAGGTTTATACCCAAGGGTAACAGGAGAAGCGAAAAAGCCAGGATGAGCCCATGGTTCACCCAAAGGTGCAGGGAAGCCAAAACCAAGTGTGCCAGAAAATGGAAGAAGTATAGAAGGCAAAGGACCCAGGAGAGTAAGGAGAGCAGTCGTAGAGCCAGAAATGAATATGCACAGGTAAGAAGGAGGCCCAAAGACAGTACGAGAATGACATAGCAGCGAAAGCCAAATCTGACCCAAAGCTGTTGTACAGCCATATCAGGAGGAGAACAACAGTCAAGGACCAGGTGATCAGGCTGAGGAAGGAAGGAGGGGAGGTCACAAGAAATGACCGCAAAGTGTGTGAGGAGCTCAACATGAGATTCAAAGAGGTGTTCACAGAGGAGATAGAAGGGCCTCCAGAAAGGCGGAGAGGTAGGGTACACCATCAAGTGCTGGACACATACACACAACTGAAGAGGAAGTGAAGAGGCTACTAAGCGAGCTAGATACCTCAAAGGCAATGAGGCCGGATAACATCTCTCCATGGGTCCTGAGAGGGAGCAGTGGAGCTATTGTACCCCTAACAACAATCTTCAACACACCTATCGAACCAGGACAACTACCTGAGGTATAGAAGACAGCAAATAGTTCCAATTTTTAAAAAGGAGCAGGAACGTAGCACTAAACTACAGACCAGTGTCACTGACATGTATAGTATGCAAGGTCATGGAGAAGATCATCAGGAGAAGAGTGGTGGAGCACTTAGAAAGGAATGAGCTTATCAACGACGGCCAGCACGGTTTCAGGGACGGGAAATCCTGTGTCCAAACCTACTGGAGTTCTGACAGGGTGACAGCAGTAAGACAAGAGAGAGGGGTGGGTAGATTGCATGTTCTTTGGGCTGTAAGAAGGCGTTTGACACAGTTCCCACAAGAGATTAGTGCAGAAGCTGGAGGACCAGGCAGGGATAACAGGAAAGGCACTACAATGAATCAGGGAATACCTGTCAGGAAGACAGCAGCGAGTCATGGTACGTGGCAAGGTGTCAGTGGGCGCCGGTGACGAGTGGGGCTCCACAGGGGTCAGTCCTAGGACCGGTGCTGTTTCTGGTATTTGTGAACGACATGACGGAAGGAATAGACTCCAAAGTGTCCCAGTTTGCAGATGATGTGAAGCTGATGAGAAGAATTCAATCGGACGAGGACCAGGCAGAACTAAAAGGGATCTGGACAGGCTGCAAGCCTGGTCCAGCGATTGGCTCCTGGAGTTCAACCCACCAAGTGCAAAGTCATGAAGATTGGGGAAGGGCAAAGAAGACCACAGGCGGAGTACAGTCTAGGGGGCCAGAGACTACAAACTTCAATCAAGGAGAAAGATCTTGGGGTGAGTATAACACCAGGCACATCTTCTGAGGCGCACATCAACCAAATAACTGTTGCAGCATATGGGCGAGTAGCAAACCTAAGAGCAGCATTCCGACATCTTAATAAAGAATCGTTCAGGACCCTGTACACTGTGTACGTTAGGCCCATACTGGAGTATGCAGCACCAGTTTGGAACCCACACCTAGCCAAGCACGTAAAGAAGCTAGAGAAAATGCAAAGGTTAGCAACAAGACTAGTCCCGGAGCTAAGGGGTATGTCCTACGAGGAGAGGTTACGGGAAATCGACCTGACGACACTGGAAAACAGGAGAGATAGGGGGGACATTATAATGACATATAAGATACTGAGAGAAATTGACAAGGTGGACAGAGACAGAATGTTCCAGAGATGGGACACAGCAACAAGGGGACACAGTTGGAAGTTGAAGACTCAGATGAATCACAGGGATGTTAGGAAGTATTTCTTCAGTCACAGAGTGGTCGGGAAGTGGAATAGTTTGGGAAGCGATGTAGTGGAGGCAGGATCCATACTAGCTTCATGAAGAGGTATGAGAAAGCTCATGGAGCTGGGAGAGTGACCCAGTAGCGGCCAGTGAAGAGGCGGGGCCAGGAGCTATGAATCGACCCTGCAATCACAACTAGGTGAGTACAACTAGGTGAGTACACACACACACATTCACCCTGCCAAATGTAAAGTCATGAATATCGGGGAAGGGCAAAGAAGACCGCAGACAGAGTATAGTCTAGGTGGCCAAAGACTGCAAGCCTCACTCAAAGAAAAGATCTTGGGGTGAGTATAATACCGAGCACATCTCCTGAGGCACACATCAATCAGATAACTGCTGCAGCATACGGGCGGCTGGCAAACCTAAGAATAGCGTTCCAATACCTCACTAAGGAATCATTCAAGACTCTGTATACCATATACGTCAGGCCCATACTGGAGTATGCAGCACCGGTTTGGAACCCACACCTGGTCAAGCACGTCAAGAAATTAGAGAAAGTGCAAAGGTTTGCAACAAGACTAGTCCAGAGCTAAGGGATTGTCCTACGAGAAGAAAGGTTAAGGGAAATCGGCCTGACGACACTAGAGGACAGGAGGGTTAGGGAGACATGATAACGACATATAAAATACTGCGAGGAATAGATAAGGTGGACAGAGACAAGATGTTCCAGAGAGGGGACACAGAAACAAGGGGTCATAATTGGAAGTTGAAGACTCCTATGAGTCAAAGGGATGTTAGGAAGTATTTCTTCAGTCATAGAGTTGTCAGGAAGTGGAATAGCTTAGAAAGCGACATAGTGAGGCAGGAACCATACATAGTTTTAAGACTAGGTTTGATAAAGCTCATGAGCAGGAGAGAGAGGACCTAGTAGCAATCAGTGAAGAGGCGGGGCCAGGAGCTATGACTCGACCCCTGCAACCACAAATAGGTGAGTACAAATAGGTGAGTACACACACACACACACACACACACACGTGGTAATGCTTTATTTACAGGGAGCAAAGTCAGGGTATTTTTCCTGAATGGTCTGTAATATACCACTGTGGATAAAATTCTTTGACATATCTTGAACATTTCTGGATGAGTTGTCTCTGAATTCATTAATTTTATCGCTATCCAGTACATAATGACGCAGGGTGGGACAATAGTCCATCAGGCAAAGTTTACATTTGTTTGGTCTACATCTGGTGGTGGTGATTTAACCTGCCAAAGGCCCGTCTCCGGTTGGGTTATAAGTATCAGCGAGTGTTTGTGTTATAGGTCACGTATGTTGAATTGTGTGACTAAAAGCCATGTTGAGGGGTAATGGGTGGGTGTGGGAATAGCTGTCTTTTCAGCTCATCTTTGGGTCCCATTAGGGTTACACCATCTGCTGTCTTGTATGTTGTAAGTACTCACTGAGTGCAGCTATCCTCTTCACTCATGGCATCCTGGCCAAAACTATCCGCATTCCTCCTCCTCTCTTTCACCCTCAACTTCCACCCTACTACTCAATGCCTGAAATGCTATAAGTTCGGTCATGAAAAAGCATCTGCTCTCCCCCACAAACACCTGCTCTGCCCCACAAACACCTGCTCTAGATGTGCAGCCACTGGGCATTATTGGAGCACCTGCAACCTGCCCATGAAGTGTTCAAACTGTGAGGCCCACACACAACAATCTCAAACTCCTGCCCTATTAGAAAGGACAGTTACTGCTAGCAGCGGTAAGACTGTCTCATATCAAAACCACAGTATATATAACATTGTACATATACATATTTTTATGTATGTATTGTATGCATTTGGATATATATATATATATATATATATATATATATATATATATATATGTACTAACTCCCTCCCTGCTCCACTCTTCCCAGGCAACCCACCCCTCCCACCAACGCTTGGGCTACCCCACTCTATAGGTCTCACACAACATCCCCAACCCCTTCCCTACCCAGCCCCAAACAACCCCACAAAGACCCCAAGTACCTCGCCACCCACAACCAATCTAGATTACATAACAAATAGCAAAATTGTTACAGTTGTGCACTCAGCGGCAGCCTCGCCCAAACTCACCACTTAGATTACTCACACACCTCAACCTCATTTTAGCAGACAACAACCTTCCTTCCTTAAATGTCCCTCCCTCATGCTTCACTTCCAACGGCTCCCCCACCTCACCTTCTCTCCTCTCCACCACTCTCAACCCCCTCCATTGCCCTTCTACCCTCCCTTGCTCTTCACCCTACCTCTCTACCATCATTCCCCAAACACCACACCCACTGCAACTCTCCTACCTCACCCCACATCCCCCATCTCCACTGCCTCAATCAATCAATCAACATTTATTTCTGATAATATTACAAAGTGGAGTTTATATATTATGTTTATAAATTTTATGAAATAATTATTACAATTATTACAAGAAGGCCAATAATATGCCTAGGTATGCCTAAGCATTTCTTATACTAGACCTTACTCTAAAGTGACACAATTATTATACTGGTATTAAGGTTAGGTAATTGTAGTGATTAACTAGGTTTACAAAATTGAGGTAGTTTAAAAATTTAAGAATTTAACAATTAGTTTATATATTAATGGAAATGGTGACGTGTAGGCATGACACAGTTTCTATATTGGAGTGTCTTAGGCAAACTTATGACTAGCTTAAGAATTATGAAGCAATAGTTGTATTAGAATCTTGGCTACAGTCATGTGCAATTTTTTTTATATTTTATTTAAAAGACATATTTCATCATACAAAAACTTAACCAAAAATTAACAATAACTCCCATACTCCCACGTTACTGTACATTAGTTACCCACACAAACTGACATTATAAGCAAAACTTTAACAGGACAGTCTCTATAAATTCTCACTTGAAAACATTACTACAAATCAATAACCATACAAGGTTCATAACAACGTAAACCTTAAATAACATCTCACCCATCTTACAATAATGACAAATGTGTTGTGGGTTCTTTGCATAGATTGGGTAAGATAATAAAGAGGAGCTTCGTGTGGTAGCGTTATATTGGAGTCGATAAATGTATGGGAGTCTCAGAGCTGTAGGCCTACGTCTGTCCTACACTGAATCTGGCTGGTAACTGCCTCACGGGGACATTCGCCACCCAGCCTCGTGAGAGAAGGGTGTGCTACTCTGGTCTCTGGCCCTGGTGGAGACTGTGAGCAACTTTATTTTCACTGTCATGGCGGCGGTGGGCAGACGCCGCATCAACACCGTCTGCATAGACATGGTTACAGGAGTAATCCAACCTGCTGTGGCGGCTACAGTAATACCTACTATTCTTCGTGATATATACAACATTGATATGGAGGAACTGTATGGAGTGGCACTAAATGGCATGAACAGGATCTTTGTGAAGTTGTTAACGGCTGCAGCATATGAGACATTGGTAGAGCGACATCAGGACAACGTCTACACGGTCAATGCGACATTGCAGGTGCGATTAAAGGATGTGTCGCGCACCTACACATGGGTAAAGGAAAAGAATGTGCCTTTTGAGGCAGATCAAATGGATGGGGGACGTGTCTTCAGCGAGTATGGGACAGTACATCTGGCAACGGCAGGAAAGTGGAGTGTGGGACCCATGGAGGGTCTTCCTGAGGATCTTCCACCTTAAAGATGTCGTTACGGAGGCCCATTCCATCTTACATCATTATGGCTGAGTTTCGTACGCAAGTGTACGTGACTTACGCAGGACAAGGAGGACGTGCAGGATATGTGGGAATTTTGATCATGTAGCAGCGGATTGTTTGCGGAGAGGTGCTCAACGAACCGCTGAACGCAAGATCCCGACAGAACCACAGGGAAAGTATGAGGGGACGGCTGGTGATGAGGACAGCAGCAAAGGACCAGGAGCTGGAGTGAAATAGTGGAGGTGTGGCAGAACCGTGCCACCCATCAGAGCCTACTTTGGAGAGAGGTGAATGAAAAGGAGGTTGAGGAAGTACCTGTGATAGAGGAAGGCATGGATGTGCCTCTGGTGGAAGTGATTCAGGGATTACTGGATGATCCATTACAGGTGTTGCATGTTGGGGATGGGGCAGATTTGGTGGAGGAGGCACGAGTTGGGATTGACTCGGGGCAGGAGAGTCCTGAGGTAGCAGCATTGGTGCGTGAGTGCGTCAATGTGGAGGTGCATCAGAGTGATAGTGGGGACATGATGGATGTGGGAGCGGGTCGCGAAGCGATCTGGCACGGTCGAAGATCATGATGATATCTTGACACCGGCCCAGAGGGTCACGAAGAAGCCTTTGGTGGAAGTGAAGGGGAATGACAGGGAGGGAGTTGGCAAGAGATGATGGTAAGGATGCTGCTATGGGCAGCAAAAGTGTGGCAAGGGGTGGTAAAGGAAGGATAATGTCACAGTCCGTGCAGAGGTCGAAAGGTAAACCCACTCATTTATATTCCAGTGTCTAACTATTAATGTTAATGGGTTGAGGGGAGAGGTCAAGCGACGGTGGGTAGAGGGAACTTTGAGACGGTATGGTGTGCAAGTGGGGTTCCTACAGGAGCACATTATAGATGTGGACGTGAATTATGTTTGCAGGGATATGAGGTGTATGCAGGGTCTTCAGGGAAATTAAAAGGAGGTGTGGCAGTGGTCATTAGCACGTCAAGCCCCTTTGTTCTACGAGCGTGGGAGGAGAGTGGGGGGCAGGGTGGTAAGGGTGGAGGGGATTGGGGGTGAAGGTTTGTTTCGTAGGGGTTTATATGCCGGCGGAGGCTTCTGAAGAGTGAAATTGATTTTTAAACGATTACATGGTGGGGGCATTGGGAGGTTTGCCGGGAGTGGCAATATTGGGAGGATTTTAATAGTGTAATCAGAAAAAGGGATGTGGAACCTAGGGAGCGGGTTGTGAGTTGGGGGCGTTGAGGGATTTATTGAGTAGTGCAGGTTTTAGGGACGTAGTGGGAGGGGTTTTGTGGAGTATACTTTTGTTAGGAAGGATATGCGGCGCGTTTGGATAGGGTATATGTGACGGGGAGGTGGTTGTAGGGAGGGTGCAGACTTTGATGTGGGATTCTCGGATCATAGGGGTGTTCTGGCAGATGTGAGTTGGGAAGGGGTGATTAGGTGGTATCAGAGTTATTGGAAGCTGAATGGTAGATTATTGACTGGCGGATGATTTTAGGAGGTGGTGGGGGTCTTTGTGGGAGCAAAGGAGAGAGGATAATAATGATTTGGTGGAATGGTGGGAGAGCTGTGCGAAAATAGGAATTAGGGAATATTATCAGAAGCTGGGGCGAGAGGAGGTGTGCTGGAGGTATGGTCTACAAAAGTATCTTGAGGGGTTGTTGCAAGGTTGTTATGAGCGTGGAGGAGTGCAGGTGACGGATGAGATTCGAGGTTTGAAAGAAAGACTGAGGGATTTGCAAAATGAGAGGTTTGATGCGTGCAGAGTGAAAGCGGGTATGGATGATGTTTTATGGGGTGACAGACCATCGCGGTATGTTGTGGGCAGGTGTAGGGGGCGCAGAGAGGCTATGACGATAGACTACCTGGATGTGGAGGAGGATTTGGAAGGATTCAATAGGGGTCAACGTTTACGGACGACTGAGGCGATGGGAGTTTACGTAGATAAGTGGTTTGAGGCGTATTTGCGGAGCAAGGGTGGGGGCAGGAGTGAAGGTGAGATTGTAGAGGAGGGTGTGGTAGGGGTTTTGGGGGACAAGGACAGGTTGTGTCTGGAGGGAGAAATAACAGAGGAGGAGGTGTGGGAGGCGGTGAATGGAATGAGTAGGGAAAGGCGCCTGGTATGGATGGTATGGTGAATGAATTTTATAGGGTACATTGGGATGTGTTGAAGGAATGTATGGTGGCCTTGATGAATTGTATGAAGAGTAGGTGTAGAATGGGGAGGGAGCAGGGCATGGGGGTGGTAGTATTAGTTAAGAAGAGTAATCAGGGAACATGGTGCAGAATTATAGACCTCTGGTAATGATGAATGCAGATTATAAAATCTTTGCGAAGGTTTTGGGAACAGATTGAAGAGAGTATTGCAGAAGGTGGTAGCGGAAGGACAACGAGGGATACCAGGTAGGTGTATGATTGAGGGACATGAACGCATCAAGGGATTTATAGAGGGGCTGGGGAGGAGTATTAGCGTTGGACTGGAAGGGGGCATATGATAGTGTGGAGAGAGGGATGCTGTATGCAATCATGAGGAAACAGGGGTTTGGTGAGAGGTAGTTAGGTGGGTAGAGACGGTGTATTCGGGGCTACTGTGCGCGTGCAGGTGAATGGGAAATTGGGAAGGGTGGTACGAATGGATAGGGGTTTGCGACAGGGATGTCCATTATCCCAGATATTGTTCGCGTGCATGCAAGATCCCTTTTACAGGATGATTGTGAAGAATGTGGGGTGGGTGGGATACAGGCAGGGAGGGGAGGAAATGATATAGTGGGGTACGTGGACGATACCACGGTGCTGGTGGGAATGGAAGAGGATTGAAGATTATTGAGGGGCTCTAAGGGTGTTTTGTGCAGCTACGGGTATGAGAATTAATGGGGCGAAATCGCGTTTGTTGGAGGTAGGGGCATGGATTGGAGGTAGATTGGCTGAGAGATATGGGTGGATTATTGTGGATAGTCTGAAAATTTGTGGTATTATGTATATGGGTGACAGTATGGAGGCCAGGAGGGTGAACTCTGGGAGGGTGGTGCAACTAGCGCTAGATAGGTTGACGAGTTGGAGGGCGGGGATCTTTCCTTGCATCAGAGGGTGATAGCGGTGAACGTGCTGATCTACAGTAGACTGTGGCACGTGGCAGTGGTTTACCCTCTGATGCAGGAGGATGTGAGAGGGTTGGAGGTGAGGGTTTTAAGTACATTTGGGCTTTCGGTAAACACTGGTTGAGGAAGGAGGTGGTTAGGAAGAGAGTGGAGTTAGGGGTTGGGGCTTATTTGGGTGGAAAGGAGGTTGATGTGTTTGTTTGTGAAACGGTGTATGGTGCGGCTGGGAGGCACTGAGGGGCTACTGTGGGAGCGGTGGAGCGAGAGGTGCGCAGATGGTGGGGGGGTGTATCGTTGGGGACGTGTTGGGATATATTGCGGCATTTGGTGATTGTGAGGAGGGCGCAAGAAGTGAAGGCTAGTGTTTTGGAGGTCGCGTGTGGGGGAAGGATGGGATTGGAGGGTGGCTGAATACCCTATGTATGATTGGGGATTGATCTGGAGGGGTTTGAAAGGTATGAGGATTAGGGCTGGGGATAGGGAATTAATGTATAGGTTTCTACATGGGGTGGTGGCAGATAAGGCATTGTTATGTCGGATGGGCATTGTTCAAGATGGGTGCTGTAAAAGATGTGGGTCGTAAGAAACAGTGATGCATGCTATATATTTTTGTGAGGAACTGGGGGTGGTGAGAGAATGGATAGGCAGGGTGTTGAGGAAAATGGGAGGTGGGGGTATTTCAGTACTGAGGGCTATGAGTATGGATATACGAGGGGTGGGTGATAGAGAACGCAGGGGTTTATGGTATTTAATGGTGGATTTCGTGTGTATGTCCTGGAGACTGAGGGAGCAGGGGTGGGGAAAGGATTAGAGCTATGGGGGCACAATGTATAGGAGTAAATGCAGGAATTGGGTGGTGTATGGGAGTAAATGGGAGTCTGCATTTTCTGATGAGTATAGGAACATGGTTTTGCGGATGTATTGTAGACGTAGAAGGGGCTTGACGTGGTAGGAGGGTAAGCTCATCCTGGTTAAGGTATGACGAGTGAGCGTGGAGTTTTGGATGTGTATTAGGGTGTAGTTCTAGGTGGGGAGGTGTGTCTGTTGGGTCATAGTGGAGAGGGGGAATTTAATTATCAAGGTAATTTTAGCGGTTGTGGGGAGATATGGGGGTTTAGGGTATGTGTGCATGGAGGGGTTGGGATGACTAATGACGCAGGGGGTGGCTTTTCAAGTGGGGGAAGGGTTTTGATTATAGGGTTAACTTTTTGTAAGGGTTTGAGTGGGTTTACCTGACGGTTTTTCTTGGTCGGAGAGGCATGGGTCTGGAGTATGAGTATGGGGAGCTTCTCTGTTGGATGATGACGTAGGGAATACAAAATATTAGCCTCATGTATCTGTTTTGTATCGTTAAACGGTCATAAAAAGGGTTTCACATTGTAATTAATATTGTGCGTTGTGTACGCATACGTGAAAAGTATAGTATTTCCTATACGTGTTATTTTTATTGTGGTACTGTTATGTTTACTTGTATAAAACCTGTGTGTTGGATAATATTACGTCATATAATTGTACGAGTAAAAACAGTTGTAAGTTAAAGTTTACTGAATGAGGAGTGGTGACGACTATCAGTATAGTGTGTTAGGTTAGATATATTTTTAGTATGATGTATGATATTACCTTGTTCAGAACAACCGGATTTTATAAATGTTCATGTTGTAACTGAGTACATTATCAGTTACGCCTTGTTGCGTATTAACTATATGAATATATGTTGTTTGTTAATATGATGTTCTGACAGGTTTGTTAATGTAGTGGGAGGGAGGGTTACCTTATAAGAGAAGGAATAAGGTACAGGGTTTAGGGCCTGCTTTAGTTTTATGTGTTTGGTAGATATATTTGCATGTGACAAAGATGCACCCTTGTTACAAAGGGTATTGGTTTGTTTCAAGTGTATTTTGGCATTATATATAAGTTATGCTATTTTATGTATGTCACGTATAAGGTTGTAAGTCATATAGGGTGCACGGGAATAATTGGATGTCTTGTTTCTAGTGTTGCGGTATTTGGCATCTAATGGTGTGGCATTTTTCATTGATGTACTACATTGTAGTAAAAATTTTAAATAAAAATTAAAAATTATATGTCACAAGAATACACGATTTCAGTTGAAAAATAAGTTTATTTGAGCTTAAGTTATTCTGTATCAGCTATAATGTGGAGTAAAAATATTTGAAAACAACTGAAATGCAATTAGGTGGAGAATTAACATAGCAGCCACCATGTTTTGTAATACTTTGTGAGGTGGGATGCATAGTAAAGTTTGAAAACAGTCGTCAATATTCTTATGCAGTATTACTAGTTTCTTGTTAGTTCATTGTGTATTTCATCATTGCACGAAGTAGTATGTCTTATGAAACAGAATCGTTTTATATTTGTATATCAATTCTATGTATCATGTATGTTAAGTTTTTTAAATAAAATATAAAAAAAAAAAAAAAACTGCCTCACTGGGAAGCGGGCACTCGGGCATTAAAAAAGGGGAGTCTCTTGATTGGCTAACGGATGATCACGTGAACAGCTATGGTACAGTAGCTGTTACAAGCCACGAACCTAAATTTTTTTTTTATATATATTTCTTTAAAAATAATTAATATGTAATTAATATGTACAATCATACAGTACACAACCCAACAACAAGAGATAATAAGACAATACCCATGATACATTAACCATATCATAAGGAAGAATACACAGAATCCTTAAATAAAATCAGTACTGATAATAACCCACAGGTCACTCCAACAAACACAACCCACAACCCACAACCCACACAAAATAACCATTACATCTCCATGGTACAACTTTTTTTTTTTTTTTATTTTATTTAAAACCATAAATTACAATTATACTTATAACATGAATTATACAGCTGTACAACACAGAAATGCAAAAGATAACCGCTTAAAGCAAGCAACCCTACACCATGTTGTTGAACCTTTACCTAAAAATTGAACCCTTATAATTCCCACATACATCGGGATACAAAAAGCTTATATACACTATAGACGTGTCTTGCACAAAATGTACCGCCATTTATATTAACATATAAATACTCCCTATGCAAACCTATTAAGACTATGAAGATTTTTTTTTATATATTAATAAATATTACAAGTTATGTGATGCAAACAATACTTCAACACTATCAAAACAAACAATACTTCAACACTATCAAAACAAACAATACTTCAACACTATCAAAACAAACAAAATATGTTTCTGAGATCAATAACAAAACCTATATAGTATCCTTAACAAGGTTAAACCTAATTAATCAAAGCCATCATTCCATCAAAATATTTACATATATACAACTGTCTATACCAAAAACAAAATTACATCATAATAACAATTATCTAATATTTACATATAATGTATACATCATATCTCTGAGTCTGAATCCTGCCCCATGCACAAAAACTCTTAGTTTGCACCAAACCATGGTACGTCTGCACCAAACCATGGTACGTCTGCACCAAACCATGGTACGTCTGCACCAAACCATGGTACGTCTGCACCAAACCATGGTACGTCTGCACCAAACCATGGTACGTCTGCACCAAACCATGGTACGTCTGCACCAAACCATGGTACGTCTGCACCAAACCATGGTACGTCTGCACCAAACCATGGTACGTCTGCACCAAACCATGGTACGTCTGCACCAAACCATGGTACGTCTGCACCAAACCATGGTACGTCTGCACCAAACCATGGTACGTCTGCACCAAACCATGGTACGTCTGCACCAAACCATGGTACGTCTGCACCAAACCATGGTACGTCTGCACCAAACCATGGTACGTCTGCACCTATACACTATACTATCAAGCTAATGATACCCGTATCTATTCCCAGACTACACTTAGTACAACCTTTCCAGTAATTTTGCCAAAACACACCTTAAACTAAAAAGTTTTATAACTAACCCTAATCCTTAATAACCATACGCCCCCCCTGTTACTTATAAAATTATACATAAACCCATAGGCTGTACACTATAATTTATAAATACAAACTATTTACCGTATTCATTGAACTGTTCAACCATACCAAACAATTTATCTCCTTAAATTGAAAATAACTATCCTTTAACCCCCTTCCTGATTTAAAATTTACATAAAGGTTTTACCATTATACCACTTTTATCAATGTATTTTTTTTTTTTTTTTTTACAAAGTTATTTAGAGCTACCAAGTTACACATACCAATTTAAACTATTTATGGAGAATGTAACCAGCTAAAATAGGACCACAGTGTTCTTAAAACCAAATATGAACATTTTTTTCCTTAACCTCCAGGAGACAACCAAACCATTGACAGAACCCACCACCCTTTCCCCTGACCTCAAAAAACCCCCTACTTTTATCCAATACACAGAACTCTTCCCCCCTTCCCCCCCACTTTTACACCTACTCCACACACCTAAACCCCTGACCCCTACCCTAAACAAACCACACACACACTACCTACTCCTATCTCCAGAAGCACTACTGCATTCCCCCTACCCCACCAAACGTGAGCCCAGCCCATCTCTCTTTACACCCCTCCCCGAAGTAACGAAGCACCATCAACTGATGATATTCTATCGGGAATGCCTTTTCCCACAACCTACCATATATCCCCTCATTACGGCATTTTGTTCGATAGAAAGTTGCAGCTAAAGCTTTAATTCTTACATCCCCTCGTGACTCTTGCATCCCCCAGGAAATATGTACGAAATCAAGGACCAAATAAGACAATGCCCTCCTAACGCCTTCCGAGAAACCCTGCATGTCTAAACTAAGCGCTCTAAGTGTTGACAACCCCCTTCCCTCTATTCTCCACAACACCCCACTGAACCACTCCCTCACCACCGCTACTCCCTCGCAAAAATACACCGCATGATATGCCGATTCTGCACCCCACACCTGAAGCAGGTCCCATCACCTATAAGTCCCATCATAAAAAGCTGCTCCTTAGACGCCAGAATGCCATGCAAGAATTTAAACCCAGTGTCCCATACCCGAGGTGGTAATTTCAGCTTCTTCAAACATCCCCATGTTCCCCTCCAATCATACATCTGATATGATGCCTCTCCCTGCACCTCCTGCTCCCTCATTCCTATCCTATCAAGCCTACTCACCCTTACCCTACTCGGTTCCCATACTATCATGAGAGCACGTAAAATTGGCTCACACCCAATTATATCCCTCCCCCCCACCACCTACGTACTTCCTTCATAACTAGTCCTACTCTCTGCCCTCCTCCCCCCTCACCAAATAATCCTGCTTTACAAAAACGCTCCTTAACCTACACCTTAGAGGAACTAAACCCAACCCTCCCCTGCTAACCCTTGTTTCCACCACCTCCCTACTCAACCAATGCCTCCCATGACCCCACACATACTTAAGCACGCCTTGCAACATCCTCTTCACATCCACCTCCAAAAGAGGGTACACCGCCGCACAAAATCATAATTTACTATAAACCAACGCATTCACAACCACTACCCTTTGTAGTAACGTCACCTCCCCAACCCCCATCCCCTCATCCTATTTAATGCTGCATCCACCACCGCCTTCGAGTTTACCTCCCTTGCTAGATCTGAATTATCACTAAATATTACCCCACATATAGGAAATTCCCATCTAGGTAATCACTTGCTCTGGCGTTGGTATCTGGGATTTTACTGGCAAGATTTGATCCTATGGTTGAGAAGAAGTCATTTATCTTGTTTACTGCATCAATAGGTTGTAGTGGTGTTTCGTTTGGTTTAGTTAGGCCAATATCCCTAGTTTTTTTTCAGTTTGTAGGTGCCCAGAATCTGTGAGAGTGTTTTCCAGGTCTTTTTTATATCTCCTCTTGTTTCAGTGAATCTGCTGGAGTAGTACAATTGTTTGGCTGTTTTTATTAGTTTGGTGAGAACTGATGAATAGTGTTTAATAAAATCTTTATGTATGAAGCCCTGTCTATATTGCTTTTCATATTGATGTTTCTTGTTAATGGATTTTAGTAAGCTGTTAGTTAGCCATGGGCAATGTAGCCGTTTATTCGCAATCTGTTTCATTTTTATAGGACAATGTTTGTTGTATAGTCTAAGTAATTTATTAAGAAAATTGTCTGTCCAATCATCGATACCCTTGGCATTGGAGAATTCTATAGCCCAGTCAACGGTCTCTAGCTCTGCTGTGAAGTTATTTATCGAGGCCTCATCATGGAGTCTAAAAGAAACTTTGGTATATTCTAGTGGTGGTTTACTAATGTTTGTTAAGAGGAAGGTGGGGTAGTGGTCTGTAGTGCTGTCTGTTATTATCCCTGATTTAAGGGGGACTAGGATATTGGTCCATATATGGTCGATTATGGTTGCACTCGTCTCAGTCAGCCTGGTTGGTTTAGTTATTGTTGGTATGAGAAGTGTGTTGTTCATATTGTTGATGAAATCAGGTACTGGCTGGTCATCTGGTAGGCTAAGGTTGATGTTGAAGTCTCCAGCTAAGATAAGGTGGTGTTTGTTCCTTTGTTTTTTTGTTATTAGTGTTTTTAGTTTATCGCTAAAATTTGGGATGTTTGTATGAGGCATCCAGTAAATGGCCGGATGGTACCACTATGACCCCGTCTCCTACTGCTTCGTCTCACCTGTCTACAGTATATAAGCAACTTCTATTTGCCCTATGCTGTACTTGCTTCAAGATTGATGGACTGAACACATCGACTCCAGGCCGAGGGACTGATTACCTCAAACTCCTCCTCTCCTTTCAACTTTCTACTTTGTATTGGACTGATGAAGCCACTGTGTGGCGAAACGTTTTCCTCAATAAAGATACCCAAGTGTTTCATATGTGTCTAATTTAACAACTTGTCGGTTCTTTGAACCATTCATCTATACTATGATATGGTCTTAGATGCTCTGGAAAACAAACAGAATGCAGATGTAGTATACACAGATTTTGCCAAAGCCTTTGACAAGTGCGACCATGGTGTAATAGCACACAAAATGCGTGCTAAATGGATAACTGGCAAAGTAGGCAGATGGATCTTCGACTTTCTAACCAATCGAACACAAAGAGTAGTGGTAAACAGAGTTAAATCGGATGCTGCCATAATGAAGAGCTCTGTTCCACAAGGCACAGTACTCGCACCTATCCTGTTCCTCATTCTCATATTAGACACAGACAGAGATGTAAACCATAGTACTGTATCATCCTTTGCAGATGATACTAGGATCTGCATGAGAGTGTCATCCATTGAGGACACGGCAAATCTCCAATGGGCAACAGAAAACAATATGATATTCAATGAAGACAAATTCCAACTACTCCGTTATGGAAAACTGGAGGAAATAACAGCTAGGACTGAGTATATTACAAACTCTAATCACACACAAGACAAGAGATGCTAAGCCAATGATGATCCTTTTTAAATCACTTGTTCTCTCTAGGCTAGAATATTGCTGTACATTAACATCCCCATTCAAGGCAGGTGAAATTGAAGTTCTAGAGAATGTACAGAGAACCTTTACTGCACGTATAAGTTCCATCAAACACCTTAACTACTGGGAACGCCTGGAAGCACTAGACTTATATTCATTGGAGCGCAGACGAGAGAGAGATATCATAATCTACACATGGAAGATTCTGGAGGGACTGGTCCCTAATATACACACAGAAATCACCCCATACGAAAGCAAAAGACTTGGCAGACGGTGCAACGTACCCCCAGTGAAAAGTAGGGGCGCCACTGGTACACTAAGAGAAAACACAATAAGTGTCCGGGGCCCAAGACTGTTCAACAGCTTCCCACCAGTTATAAGGAGCATTACCAGTAGACCTTTGGTTGTCTTCAAGAGGGAGCTGGACAGATACCTAAAGTCAGTGCCAGATCAGCCGGGCTGTGGTTCGTACGTTGGACTACGTGCAGCCAGCAGTAACAGCCTCGTTGATCAGGCCCTGATCCACCGGGAGGCCTGGTCATAGACCGGGCTGCGGGGACGTCGATCCCCAGAATGCCCTACAGGTAGGAAAACAAATATAGTCTCCAGACGTAAATCATCCAACCCAAAACCTGCGCCAACCTTTGAAAAACAGTCCATAGAACACAATAGACTCATATACCAGATCCACCCCTTCCTCCCCCTCTAGGAAGCGGCCTTGTGATTTTACCTTCAAATACAACTCCTCAGATGGTACCACCTACATGGGACCTCCCTATAACTCCCTCACTGACATCAACACTGCTGAGGTGATCCCATCAAAGAACATTCAAGGTGATTCAACTTAATGTACGTTCTTACTTCCGTATCAGACACGTTGGCAGAACTTATTGAGGCAGAGACCAGATGATGTCTTGCTCAACAGCACCTGCCTAAAAGCACCTCAACGAGTTCGCCACTTTGGTTATACTGCACAACAACCTCCCTACGACCCCCACGATGGAGTTGCCATTCTTGTCAACTCCAACATCAAACATGAATTTCTCCTACTTCCATTTACCCATCACCACTGACTCGCAGTTAGAATACACACTCACCTGGGCCATTCATCTTCTTCATCACTTACACAAGACCCAATTCTGCTCTATCTAGTCTTCACCCATACCAACACTCCCTCCTACCTCCTAGCAGACATGAACGCTAGACACCAGGCACTCCACCATTCTTTCAACAACCAGCTAGGCAAACCTAAGATTAGCGTTCCGTTACCTTAACAAGGAATCGTTCAAGACACTGTACACCGTGTACGTCAGGCCCATACTAGAATATGCAGCACCAGTCTGGAACCCACACCTAGTCAAGCACGTAAAGAAACTAGAGAAAGTGCAAAGGTTTGCGACAAGGTTAGTTCCACAACTCAGGGGACTGTCCTATGAAGAAAGGTTGAGGGAAATAGGACTAACAACACTGGAGGAAAGAAGGGTCAGAGGAGACATGATAACGACATACAAAATACTGCGGGGAATTGACAAGGTAGACAGTGACAGGATGTTCCAGAGAGGGAACACAGAAACAAGGGGACACAACTGGAAGCTGAAGACTCAGATGAGTCAAAGGGATGTTAGGAAGCATTTCTTCAGCCACAGAGTAGTCAGGAAGTGGAATAGTCTAGGGAAAGATATAGTGGAGGCAGGAACCATACATAGTTTTAAGACAAAGTATGATAAAGCTCATGGAGCAGGGAGAGCAGAGACCCAGTAGCGGACAGCGAAGAGGCGGGGCCAGGAGCTGAGTCTCGACCCCTGCAACCACAATTAGGTGAATTAGGTGAGTACAGTTACTTAACTTTATAAACTACAAACACCTGCTTCACCTAGGTTCTCAATTCAACACCTATGGTCACCAGGGAAGAGGGAAACCTGATATCATTCTTGCAACTACAGCCAGCTCCCCTTTCCAACACTACATCGCCCCTGGACCACTTTCTGGTTCAGACCACATCCCCATCATCCTTCACATCTCTAATCCCATCCATATTCCAACCACACCCTCACTCGCATACAAGAACGCTGATTGGGAAACTTTTAAGCAACACATAGATAACACCAACCTAACATACGATTACAACAACAAACCTGTCTCTGACATCGACACGCAACTCAACATCATCCAGGAAACCATTACACAAACAGCCCGTACAGCAATACCCAAGAAAACACACACCATTCGCTACTCTTTCAAGCCTTCCATCAGAACAAAGAGACTACTTATCTGCTATCATAACCGCTTCCTCCACAACACTCAGATTTAACCAAGTCAGACTGGATCTCACATACCTAAGAATCAACATCTTCCGCAGCTTAGAACAAGACCATGACACACTGGTCCTAGTTCATACTGTAATGAAGCAAATCATCCCCTCAAGCATGATTTATCTCACTTACGCACCCAACCGGCAGCTAACCACATGAAAACTACTTTATCTTGCACATATCCACAGCAAAAGACACTTACTGATATCTGTGATTCCCCTTAATTTCACATGACTAACCAAAATTCTAATACAACTATTGCTTCATAATTCTTAAGCTAGTCATAAGTTTGCCTAAGACACACCAATATAGAATAAGTTTGCCTAAGACACTCCAATATAGAAACGGTATTATGCCAATACATCACCTTTACCATTAATACATAAACTAATTGTTAAATTCTTTAAACTAATTGTTAAATTCTTAAATGTTTGAATTTCAGTACCTCTGTATTGTAAACCTAGTTAATCACTACAATTACCTAACCTTACTATCAGTATACCATGTACATGTACTTGTAATAATATTGGTAGAATTACCGACAATATGTTAAGTAAAAGGACACAAATGCAACTAATATGACATTTTATTGTGGCAACGTTTCGCTCTCCAGGAGCTTTCTCAAGCCGTTACAAGCGATACATGTACACAGTGGGCTATTATATACTCTCAAAGTGAGGTGAAATACTAGTGGTGGTCGAGGTAGTAGTGATATAAGTAGTAGTAGTAGTAGTAGTAGTAATACAATAAGGTAGAACAATCAATATGCACATGAGTAAAAGGTGATAAAACAAATACTTGGGTAGTATAACAATAGGTTAGACAAATATTTTTGCTGGAGGTTGAAATATAGAAGGCCTGTAGGAGTGTTCCACATCTACGATGTGCTTGTGTTGAATTAGCAGGACAGACTATGTGATGGTATGGTTAACTGTTTTCAGGAGGATTCTTGCTAAGACTTCAGAGATGGTGAAGCTGCCTTTGTTTTGTTTAATTGTGTTAGAAACAGAGATAAGTGCTGATTCAAGGCATTTGCGTCTACGGAAATTAGTTTCTTTGATTACTAGTCGGGCGTCTTTGAATTTCATGAGATGATTGTTGGAATTTCGGTGTTGTACGCAGGCGTTGTTCAGGTTATCGTTTCTGCATGCATTAATGTTTTCATTGATGCGTGTTTCGAGGTTTCTTGCTGTTTCTAATACATAAATTCTGTCGCATCGACCACCACTAGTATTTCACCTCACTTTGAGAGTATATAATAGCCCACTGTGTCCATGTATCGCTTGTAACGGCTTGAGAAATCTCCTGGAGAGCGAAACGTTGCCACAATAAAATGTCATATTAGTTGCATTTGTGTCCTTTTACATGTACTTGTAGTAAATAAAGATATTATTATTATCATTATTATTATTGTAAGACCTATCATAAGACTGCCTGAAAAGCCTAGGCATACCTATTCATATTATTGGCCATCTTGTAATATCTACTTCATAAAATGTACATTACTATAAGTACACTCCACTCTGTATATTACTAGAAATAAAGAATTTGAATTTGAATTTGAATTTGATAAATATTAGTTGTGAAAATTTCATGACTGTCCTCACTTATATTTCTTGTCTATATCCTTACCTATTTACTATGTGCATAGTTCTGTAACTCAGGTGAAAGAGATAAATACAGTTTACTGTAAATTAAAAGACTAGATAAGTAATGTCTTCTACCAAAATTGTTGTATTGAAATGTAATGCAGAACAAGTTAAATGTTTAATTGAGAATACTATTATTATTATTTATTATTATTATTATTATTATTATTGCTGTTGCATCTGTACATGTTTTGAAAATATCCTTTACTGTAAATGATGTTAATTAACTCAAGAAATGTATTTGAACTGTGACCATCTTCGCATTCTGCTGTTTTGTTATTGTATGTTCCAATATTTTTATCTAGAATTGTTGATAATCTGTAATATAGTGTATAAACATTCATATTTGTGTGTCTGATTATTTTTCTAGTATTAGTAGTCGGTAAATTAGACACATATGCAACATTTGGGTATCTTTATTGAGGAAACGTTTCGCCACACAGTGGCTTCATCAGTCCATACAAAGTAGAATCGTGAGAATCGATGTTGTCAGTCCATCAATCTTGAATAGATTCAAGATTGATGGACTGACAACATCGACTCAAGCTTGAGGGACTGACCACCTCATACTCCTCCTGTTCTTCACGATTCTCCTTTGTATGGACTGATGAAGCCACTGTGTGGCGAAACGTTTCCTCAATAAAGATACCCAAGTGTTGCATATGTGTCTAATTTACCAACTCGTCGGTTCTCTGAACCATTCATTTACATACAGTATTAGTAGTCATTGTAATAATTATTGTGAGTAGAAATAAGGTTTATAGAGGCAAGTTGACCTTCTTGTGTAGAAATTTGTAAAGAGTTTGTGTACATGAGAGGGATTCGATTCAAAACAAGGGAGGGAACACGAGGAAGAGTTCCCATGATCACTCACTCCTTTTACAACTTCTCATCTTGATTATACTGCTGCTAACAAGTGAGTTCATAATCTTATGCTAAGGGAGATAAGTAGAGATGCTCAAGAATTGATAAAATGTAGTCTTTTTGTGCTACAGCCACTGAAGGGAGGAACAAGCCTCCAGCCGGTATATCTTGTATCACTAAGAAAGGGCTTTTAACTGTGTATACCTTGTAACTTGCCTTATTATGATAGCTAAATGATACCTGTATATTGTATGATTAGAGTAACTTGTAAGAATAATGATAATTTAAGGTGTAATGACTTATTTTTGACTCATGTGACCTACCCTAATACTTCTTATTTCTAACCTATAACTTTCCTAACCTATCTTTTATGCTAATACTCTTTTATTAAATATCGATTATATTGGACTTAGGGAAAACCTGTCTAATCTCGACTGGGGTAATCTAGCTAACGATTACGATGGGATCTGCGTTTATGATTTTTTTCTTAATAATATACAACGTGCACAGAGTATGTTTATTCCCCAGAGAGAATTTAGGTCAAATAATAACGATCCCAAATGGATTAACAGGAGGCTAAAACATTTATTAGGGGAGAAAAGAGGAATTTATAAGCGCATCAAAAGAGGAGATGTTAACCTTATTGACCAATATGTTCAGTTGAAAAGAGAAGTAAAAAAGGGGATTAGAAAGGCTAAACGTGACTATGAGATTAAGGTTGCTAATGAATCAAAGACTAATCCAAAAGGGTTCTTTCAAGTGTACAGGACGAAGGTGAGGGAAAAGGTAGGACCTCTGAAAATTGGGAATGGACAGCTGACGGATAACGAACTGGAAATGTGTTCTCTATTTAATGACTATTTTTGTCAGTCTTTACACAAGAAGACGTAAATGAGATTCCAGAAATTAACAATTATTCAGTTCCTGAAGAATTCAAATTAACTAATATTACTGTCACGAGGGACATGGTTATCAAACAGATAGATAAACTGAAGCAAAATAAGTCCCCGGGACCCGACGAGTTGTTTTCCAGGGTACTTAAAGAATGCAAAATGGAACTTAGTCAGCCATTAACGAATGTGTTTAATACGTCCATCCTAACTGGTGTTGTGCCAGAGATGTGGAAGATAGCTAATGTAGTTCCTATATTCAAATCAGGGGATAAGTCCATTCCATCAAATTACCGTCCAATAAGCCTCACGTCTATAGTAGGCAAATTATTAGAATCAATTATAGCTGATATTATCAGAAGTCACCTTGAAGACCATAATTTGATTAATGAATCTCAGCATGGGTTTACGAGAGGTCGTTCCTGCCTGACAAATTTACTGACGTTTTTCAATAAAACATTTGAGGCAGTAGACAGTGATAAAGAATATGATATAGTTTACTTGGATTTCAGTAAGGCCTTCGATAGAGTACCTCACAAGAGACTCTTAAGAAAGGTGGCAGCTCATGGTATAGGAGGTAAAGTTCTAGCATGGATAGAGGCATGGCTTACCAATAGAAAGCAGAGAGTTTCCATTAATGGGGTCAAATCTGAATGGGGATTAGTCACTAGTGGCGTTCCACAAGGATCAGTTTTAGGCCCATTGTTGTTCATAATTTACATAAATGACCTTGATGAAGGAATTGCAAGTGACATGAGTAAATTTGCTGATGATACAAAAATAGGCCGTATAATTCATTCTGAGGAGGATACCAATGAACTCCAGGAGGATTTGGACAAATTAATGTCTTGGTCTGAAAAGTGGCAGATGAAGTTCAATGTGGACAAGTGTAAGGTGCTAGTCGTTGGTAATGAAAATATCCCTCGAATTTATAAACTAGGTGAAGTTGAGCTTGATCATACAGAATGTGAAAAAGACTTGGGAGTCATGGTAAGCAGGAATCTAAAGCCAAGACAACAGTGCCTAAATGTGCGCAATAAGGCTAACAGATTACTAGGATTTATTTCAAGAAGTATAAGCAACAGAAGTCCAAAAGTTATTTTATAGCTCTATACATCACTAGTGAGACCTCATTTGGATTATGCAGCTCAGTTTTGGTCTCCTTACTACAGGATGGATATAGATTCATTGGAGAACATACAAAGAAGAATGACTAAAATGATTTACAGTATAAGAAATCTCCCGTATGAAGATAGACTTAGAGCGTTGAATCTCCACTCTCTGGAGAGACGTAGAATGAGGCGAGATATCATCGAGGTGTACAAGTGGATGATGGGCATAAACAAAGGAGATATTAATAAAATACTGAGGATATCGAACCAAGTAAGAACCAGAAATAACGGATTTAAATTGGATAAATTTAGATTTAGAAAGGACATAGGCAAGTACTGGTTTTCGAACAGAGTTGTAGATGCGTGGAACAATCTTCCGATTAGGGTGATAGAGGCTAGGACCTTGGGTGGCTTTAAAAAGAGATTGGACAAATATATGAATGGGAGGGGCTGGGTTTGATTGGTGTCGTGGGTGCAGGAGTGAATTCTTAGGTAGTGGTGGTTTTGATAAGGACTTGCTTTGTATGGGCCAGTAGGCCTTCTGCAGTGTTCCTCCATTCTTATGTTCTTATCTACTACTTATGTTTAACTATGTGTATTTCCTGTAATTTATCTGTCACATGTAACTTAACCTAGCTTACCAATGTTTTTGCTATCCTGCACCACTATTTTATTTTCCTGTCTTAATTCATACTAGCCTATGTTTCATGTTATTGTGTGCATACATATACTATGTTCATTCTTTTGTGTCTTATAATTGTGTTAAGTTATACTGTTTGTTCACTTTATTTCAGCTGTCTTATTTTTATGTAAAATCTTGAATTATTTGTGATATGCCTTTTTTATTGTTTTGATAATTTGTTAATTATGTTCCTTTCTTATATTCGTTTGCAAGATCTTTATTTTGTTTTGTAGAAGTTCTTGCTCGTGTATTTTGTGACTAAACCTGAATAATTCTTATAGGGTTTAGCAGCAACCAGGCACCCCCCAGAGAGATGCCTCAAGAGTAGGAGAGATCCACCAGAGACACTGAGGAGAGGATAGTGCTAGAGAGACCCTGAACACTATAGTCCTGGAAGATCAGACCAGGCTTGTAATCTGGGATTTGGAAGGTCTCAGGAGCATCCCAAAGCAGGAATGGATCAAGGCACTTAAACTTCAGTATGGAAAGCAATGGAGTTCCTTGGGAACTCTGTGGGGAGGTAGTTTTAACATCAGTAAGCCAGGCATGCTATAATAATTATGTGCTACTAGAAATTTTTTCTTCTTTGGTATAAACAATTTCAGATACACTTGTAATGTGTTTATTAAATTGTAAGTGGTCTTACCTGGGTATGTTTTACTTTCCCCTTTGAGCCATGTATACAAGGTCCATGTGTCAGGAACTAAATTTAATAACCTATTGATGTTATCATTTTTCTGTGGAGAGTCAAGCCCCTGATAAGGTGCCTACTGCTCATGTTTTCAGGCCATGCTACCCTAAGAGCCAGTACTTATCAGGATCCCTATCTTGTTATAACTATCCTGTATTATTTCTCACTGGGTTTTCTCCTGCTCTAACCCAAACTCCATGTTTTCCTCCCTTCTCCTATGACTATCGTTTCTTTTATCCCTCCCACTATTAAAAGAGCAGGTGGTGGCAACATACCGTCTATTCTCTCATATTCCAGTAATTTCCCCATGTTATTTGTTTTTTCCATATTCCCATATTTTTTTTGTATACACTCCAAGTCTCTGCCTGAGGGAACAGACAATATGGCATCGTCTGGTGCTCTGTCGACCCCAGGGTGGGACTGGGGTGGAAGTATCTGCCGCATTTCAATACAACAAGCAGAAAAACAGCGCATTAAAGACCCCATGGCCTTCTGGACCTTCATCACAAAAATCCGTGGCAATGCTCCCTCCAACATCAAGGCTGGAATATTGCTGCACACTAACTGCACCTTTCAAGGCGGGTGAAATTGCTGACCTTGAAAATGTGCAGAGAACCTTCACGGCACGCATAAGTGCGATAAACCACCTCAATTACTGGGAACGCTTGAAGTTCCTAAACCTGTACTCTCTAGAACGCAGGCGGGAGAGATACATTATTATATACACATGGAAAATTCTCGAGGGCTTAGTACCAAACTTGCACACAAAAATCACTCCCTACGAAAGCAAAAGACTCGGCAGGCGATGTAACATCCCCCAATGAAGAGCAGGGGTGCCACTAGCACGTTGAGGGACAACACAATAAGTGTCAGGGGCCCAAGATTGTTCAACTGCCTCCCAGCATACATCAGGGGGATTACCAACAAACCCCTGGCTGTCTTCAAGCAGGCACTGGACAGGCACCTAAAGTTGGTACCTGACCAACCAGGCTGTGGTTCGTACGTTGGACTGCGTGCGGCCAGCAGTAACAGCCTGGTTGATCAGGCTCTGGTCCAACAGGAGGCTTGGTCACAGACCGGGCCGCGGGGGCGTTGACCCCTGGAATTCTCTCCAGGTAGAACAAATTCAAATACATCACCCATAATAACACATCACGTACCCACAAGCAGCAACTATCATCTTCAAACACATATGGGAGAACATCTTTCACTCTCACCCGATCGCTATTCAACACAGCACACAGAACACTGGAACACTGCCCACATACATGAGACAACACCAGACAGTCACATCCATCTCGACTTACTCACCTCCACACAGGAACTAGACACCTTTCACCAACACTGACTTTAAGATACTCGCGAAAAGAATCAAAAGAGCTAATCCTTCTCCCATTTCCTGAAACCCAACCCACTGGGCACTCCCTTTCCTGATCATGCCCGTCTCCTACTCCAACAGCTCATTATTTCTACTAAGTCTCAGGTTGAAGATGCCTTCTTTACTCTCCGTCAGCGTCAACATGCTCTCTTTGCTTCTCTTCCACAAGATCTCTGTAACCTTCTCACTACCGTCGCTTTTGACACTGCTCGCCTGAATTCACAAATGCATTCTTCTAAACTACAGAACAAACTTCAACGTCTCATCTCAGATAGCCCTTTGTCAAAATTCTCCCTTACCGACTGTGTTACTAATCTGTCTTATGTCACACTCTCCCAACATGAGCTTGAACTGCTTGGTTTTGGTCTTTCCTTTGCCACTTCACCTGCCCCTCGCGCTGGTATTGACATGTTTAAGATACTCCTTAAACATCTTCCTCCCAAGGCTCCTGGAGCCTCTGGTCTAAACTACATCATCCTAAAACACCTTCCAGACTCCATCATCACAGCCTACACTAACCTCCTCAATGCCTCACTCGCTTCCGGCTATTTTCCTCCCCTCTTCAAAGCTGCTACTGCTATCCTCATACCAAAACCTAATAAAGACCACTCCGACCCTAAGAACTATCGCCCTATTAGCCTGCTCGAAACCCTAGGCAAACTATTTGAAAAATTCATCAACCTTCGCCTCCGCAGATACCTAGAACAAAACTCTCTTCTCTCAGACGGCCAATTCAGCTTCAGAGCACGTCGTTCTACACAGGACACCTTAAACATAATAATTAACTACATCCACACAAACATCAAACAAGGCAACAAGACAGCCCTAGTTGCAAAAAACGTAGAAAAAGTTTTTGATTCAGTATGGCACTAGGGGCTCAAACACAAACTTTGCACTAACTTTAACCTCCCTCTCACTACTCGAAAACTACTCTGCAACTTCTTAGATGGACGCACTATGAGGATTAAATTCCAAGGCTGTTACTCTGACTACTTCCCACTGCATGCGGGAGTTTCCCAGGGATCTCACACATTCTTGGCCCAGCTCTGGTTGTGTGTGGGTGCTTGTGGTGACCTCTGACGGCAGCAGCGTGAATTTTTATTTTCACTGCAATAGCTGACTTATAGGAGGGTCAACACTGTCGGCATTGAAGTTCTCCAAGGAGCGATGTACCCGTCTAATGCTGATATTGTCCTGCCAGCGATTCTGCATGAAATACTGGGTGTGGATCATTCAGAATTGTATGGAATAGCTCTGAATGGAGTGCGCAGGCTCTTCGTGAAATTTGCATGTTCAGAGGCTTACCACAGGATTGTGGATAAGTTTCAGGACAAACCACTGATGGTCATGACCGGCCTAGAGGTATGTGTACGGGATGTATCTGCCACTTACAAGTGGATAAAGTTGAGAAACGTGCCGTTTGAGGCGGGATAAAGTGACATTACAGATGCTATGCAGAAATATGGCATAGTTCATGCCGTAACTGTTGGATGGTGGGTTAATGGGCCATATGCTGGTATGCTGGAGGGAACATACTCCGTAAAGATGACGCTGTGTCAACCCATTCCTTCGTATATACTAATGGCTGGAATTCGCACGCAGGTCTATGTAACATATGTAGGAGAGACTCGAAACTGCCAATTGTGTGGTCAGCAGGGGCACATGGTGGCTGATTGTGTGCGGTGGAAGCAGAATATGAGGTCAGGTGAGGAGGGCAGAGTACGGACAGAGGAAGCTTCAATCATACCGACGGAAGTAACACGAGTGGACAATGGACAGGAGGGCGTGGTACGTCAGTTGTGGAGTGAGGAGATGGAATGTATGGAAAAGGAGATGGAAGGAGAGGGGTTGGTGCTGTCAGTTGTATCACAGGTGCATAGTACGGCATCTGTTGTTGAACAGCAGGGATTGCCTAGGGAAGAGGCTGTCAATGGATGATGTGACAGGCTTGGTGCAAGGTGGTCCTACGCAGGAATTTAATGAGGCCATAGAGAAGGTAAATGTGTGTAAGGAAGTGACCTCTGCTAATGTATCTGTGGTGGTAGCTGAGGTCCATAGGGAAGAGGAAATGGAGTTAATTGAGGAGAAGGGTGCGTCTAGGAAAAGGCCCGGAGAGGACTCTACGGAGGAATTGTTGACAGCTGGCCAAAGATCAGGGAAAAAAGTGTGGGTGGATGTGGTCCAGGGAAAAGGAGCAAGATCGAAGGGTTATGGGGGAGTTAGGGAAGTTAAGGATGATGGGAGGGGTAGAAGGGAGGTGGATGATGAGGTACACACGAAATTAGACAAGAGAGTACTGAAGCACAAGGGAAAACCTCAGCCTTACATTTCAGGTGTGGAGGTTATATTGCGTAGGTTATATTGCGTAGGTGGAAGGTAGATGTTGTCTTCATTCAAGAGCATAATTATAGGAAGGGTACTGAACTTAAGGTCAAAGGGTATAGGATTTTTGCATGTGATGCAAGGGCATTTAAAGGGGGGATTTGGTTGGTATAAGCGAGACAAGCCCATTCACATTAGAGTCATGGGAGGACGTGGGAGGCAGAGTGGTTAGAGTTAATGGGGAGTGGGGTGGAACGCAGGTGAGTTTTTTGGGCGTGTATATGCCAGCCGTAAGTAATAGGAGGGTGAAAGATGATTTTGTCAATAATGAGTTGGCGTACGCTGTCCGAGGATTGCCTCAGGTTTCAATCATTGCTGGTGATTGGAATAGTGTGATTAGGGTCAGGGACGTGGAGCTGCGGGGGGGCGGCGGGTGCGTGTTAGTCTTTATGGGGAGTGTTGGGTACGGTAGGAGTGGTCGACGTGGTGGGAGGACGGGGTGAGTTGGTAGAATACACTTTTGTGAGGAAGGATTACGCGGCACGTTTGGACAGAATATATGTAACGAGGGTCGTGGATGTTAGGAGGGTGGAATGTGTAGATGTTAGCTTTTCAGACCATAGAGGTGTGTTGTTTGAAGGAGGGTGGGAAGGGGTGGTGAGTGTATATAAGAGTTATTGGAAATTGAATACAAGATTATTGGAAAGGGAAGGGGGGATCGAGATGTTTGACATGTGGTGGGGGGTGTGGAAGGAGGGGAAGGGGATGAAAAATGGGGTTGTTAAATGGTGGATGGAGACTGGGAAAGAGGAAATTCGGAAGTTTTATGGGTGGGTTGGTAGGAACGAAAGTAGGAGTAGGTATGGGTATCAGAAGTATTTGGAAGGGTTGTTGAGGGACTATCAGGCGGGGGATTGGGGGGGAAGGGGTAGGGCTGAGGTCGTGGAATTGAAAGGTAGATTAAGGGAATTACAAGAGGAACGTTTTCATGCGTTACGGGTTAGGAGTGGAATGGAGCAGGTGTTGTGGGGCAACAAGGTGTCGAAAGTGGTCTTAAGGAATTTTCAAACGCGTAGGAGGGGGATGTTAATATCATCACTGAAGGTAGAGGAGGGGGATGGGTATCAGGAGGGGAGGGTATTGCAAACAATGGAGGGTATGGGGGGTATGCTGAAGGTTGGTTTCGTGGTCAATATCAGAAGGGGGAGGTTCATCAGGTGGATAGAGATAAGTTATTGCGGGGCATAGGTAAGTTGTTGAGTGTGGAGGAGGGAAGGGAGTGTGGGGCGGAGATCTTGGAGGAGGAGGTGAGGGAGGCCGTGCAGGGATTGAGGTTGGGGAAGTCACCAGGGATAGATGGTTTGCCAGGGGACTTGTATGTGACTCATTGGGAGGCTTTGAAATGGGTTTTAGTTCAGTTGTTTAATGGGTTGAGGGAGGAAGGATTTATGGGAGAATCTATGAGAACTGGGGTTGTTGTTTTGGTGGCAAAGGGCGATTCACCTGAAGGTTTAAGCGATTATAGGGGTCTCACATTGTTAACTGCTGACTATAAGATATTCGCGAAGATATTGGCAAATAGAATCAAGAGGGGTTTGGGATAAATTTTGCATGGGGGTCAATTTGGGGTGCCTGGAAGGAGTATTCGTACTGGGCATCGGCGTATTAAACAGTTTGTTGAAAATAGTGAGGAGAGGGGGGGTCTTAGGATTGGATTGGCAGAGGGCTTATGATAGGGTTGACAGAGAAATGTTATTGGAAGTGTTGGAGAGACAAGGTTTTGGGGAAGGGGTAGTGCGATGGGTGGGTACGCTGTATGCAGGTGCGATGATAAGGGTGCAGATTAATGGGAAGGTTGAAAAAGCAGTGGAAATGAAGAAGGGTCTGCGGCAGGGTTGTCCTCTGTCGCAGATCCTTTTTGCACTCTTGCAGGATCCCTTTTATAGATTGGTGGAGAAGGGGTTGGGAGAGGTAGCTACGGGTACGGAGGAGGTGGGTGGTATCGTTAGTTATGTTGACAATACGACGGTGTTAGTTAGAAAGGAATGGCAATTGGGTAGGTTGAATGAGTTGGTGGAGTGGTTTGGGAAGGGGATGGGGATGAGAGTCAACAGAGAAAAGTCAAACTTATTGGAGGTTGGAAATTGGTCTGGCAGTATGTTGGGGTGGAGGAGAGGCTGGCGATGTGTGGAAATGATTAAAATATGTGGTATATTTTTTAGTGTAGATGTGGTAGTGGCGAGGGAGGTGAACTCCAGGACCGGGGTAGACGGGGCAATTTGGGAGGATGAGGGGTTGGGGAGTGGGGGAGGTGACATTATTGCAAAAAGTCATAGTCGTTAATGTATTGGTGTATAGTAAATTATGGTATAGGGCGGTGGTGTATCCCCTCTTGGAGGTGGACATGAAGCGATTGTTGTGTAATGTCCTAAGGTTCGTATGGGGGAATGGGAGGCACTGGGTAAGCAGGGAGGTTGTGGAAACACAAAAGAGGTGGGGGGTTTGGGGTTGATACCGTTGAGGTGTAGGTTGCGTAGCGTTTTTGTGAGGCACGAGTATTTGCAGGGAGGAGGGGTTGGGGGTCGACGGGTGGAGTTAGTTATGAAGGAGGTGCGCAGATGGTGGATGGGGAAAGACATTTTGTTGTGGGAAGTGATTTTGAGGAGGTTAATGGTGATGAGGGAGCCTGGTAAGAGTAGGGTTAAAATATTGGATAGGTTGGGGATGGAGGGGAGGGTATTGCAGGGAAGTGGGGTTTATCCTCTATATGATTGGTTAGGTATATGGAGGTGGTTTCATAAATTAAAATTGCAACCAAGAGTACAGGAGACAGGGTATAGGTTTTTGCAGGGATGTTTGGCTTCTAAAGCACAACTATTTGTCATGGGATTAGTACTTGATGGAGTTTGTAGTAGGTGTGGGGAAATGGAAACGACGTTTCACATTATTTATTTTTGTAGCGAATTGCAGGGGGTGAGGGAATGGTTTGGGGGTGTGTTGCGACAGGTGGGTGGGGGAGAGGTTTCTGTTCTAAGGGCATTGAGTTTGGACTTGGGACAGTTTTCGGACAGCGTACGTAGGAGTTTGTCATATTTGGTGTTGGATTATATTTATATTTCTTGGTGTCATAGGGACATGGGGGGGAGGGAGTGCCTAGGGGCATTGAGAGCAGCTTTTTATAGGACTAAGTGTAGGAATAAGATATTATATGATAGGGCGTGGGATGGGGCCTTTTCGCAGGCTTATAGGGAGATGACAGTGTATTGGTTATGGGGAGAGGGGAGGGATTGGGTTAGAGGGGATGGAAGAGGGGTTGAGTGAGGGGAGGCATCAATGATAGGAGGACTTAAGGAGCGCGTGGAATGGTGGGAATGGGGGGGTTAGGGGGTTTCAGTTTTGAAGGGACGTTAAGTTGGGTGGGTGTAAATCAGTGGGATACAGGCTGAGGAGCCTTTTGCTTCAGAACTCATCTGTGTACATGGTTCATATGTTGTGGGGGGTTTACATGTAAAGGGTTCAAAGGTGGACCTAGTGATTAGCTTTCATTATGAAATGTAAGTTGAAGGTTGATTTATTTTATTCTATATGTTCTTATATATGTTTTCTATGAGTTTTTGGCATAGAGAGGTAACATGTGTTTCTTGTGATGGGGCGTAGACCTGAGAGGCCGCCCAAGGTTAATGACAAGTCGAGCGTCATGAGTGTTTTGGACGCTTCATTTGAGTGGTAGGATTGTGTATGTATATTCCTATAAAATTTTATTGTGATACATTTGATGTGGCCTTATGTTTTTAAGGTCGGCAATGCAGTGGCATTATGTCGGGCCTGTGTTTGTGCTATTCTGTAGAAAATATTATGTTTATTGTCACTTATGTATGTGCGTGTGGAGAATGACTCTGGTTCTGGTACTTATAGGGTGGTAGGTGAAAGGGGTGGGGGTGTGATAGGAGGGGTTTTTATGGATGGAGTTTTGTTGTTCTTGGGGGAAAAGGATATATATATGTAAATGTTAGTTAACGTCGAACGCATATGAGTATCGTGTCATTGGCACATACCCTTGTATGGGGCTTTGGGTATTGGGAGTATATGTTTTATTCTTGTGTTTCTTGCAATCCAAAGTTGGGTTGATCTATATATTACATGTCTTGTTTTATGTGTTCTATGTGGTTGTTTGTTATTATGTATGTTTGTGGTATGAGTGGTGAGGAGAAGGCGGGTTGCGCCGTGTACCTTGATGTTGGTACAGATGGGTTTTATATAAGTTTTTGTTTTGGTGTTCGACAGTGTTTATTTGTATACTTTATATTAATGTTATTGCGTGGATTAATTGTATTGGTTATGTATTTTTAAAGTTATTGTTCTGCATTTATGTATGTGGTGATAGAACAGCCTTGTATTTGTATATTATGCTTGTAAATAAAAAAAAATAAAAACTCTACAGCACCATCACTCTCGCATTTGCAGACGACATTACACAACTCATCTCCCACTCCAGAATATATACACTTGTAAGCAGAACACATGAAGAGGTTGACAGGCTAGCCTTCTGTGAGCAAAAATGAAGGATTAAGTCCAATGCTACCAAATCCAACATCACGAATTTCAAGTATAGGAAAATTGATCCCCCGCCACCCATCGAGCTCAGAACAACTGATACCCGCATACTCTTCCCAGACGCATCAATCAAAGGCAAGCTGTAGCTAAAAGAGCCCTCATAGGCCTTTACAAACTGCAGCAAGCCTCAGTGCACCAAACTACACCTATAAAAAACACTCATTTGACCTCTAATCACTTACTGCCCTCTAGCTCTCTCCCTCGCTGGTAAAACCAGCATACTCAAACTACAACAAATCCAGAACAAGGCTCTGCGTTGGGTGATTGCTGCCAGCTGGGATGACTTCAGAACAAACTAGTCACTCCATGCCCAGTCGAACATCTCAGCACTGAACGTGTACTGGAAGAAGCTCAGCGACAGACAGATTGACAAACTAGAGACACTACATGACTGTTGGACCACTCTCCTTAACAAAGACATTCGCAGACCTGCCAACCCACATAATCTATTCTACTCCCTGCTTGCTCCTGATCCAAATCCCCTTTATAAGTAAATTCGCCTGCACTAGTCTGTCTAAACAGGCGTGGACCTTAAAAGACACCCCTTTTTTTTAAGTTTTGTTTTGATTGTTTCCCCAAACCCAACACTGGATGTTCTTGCTGGTACCTTGCACAGTTGCGTGTCTGCGATGCCCTGCCCACTCGCCTTATCAGTCATCTTTGCCAAGTCCAGTCTCCTGATTTCCTTATCCACGATCAGTCTAGCAACTAGGTTAAGCCCTGGTACTACCCCTCTCACTCAACCTTCCCCAATCCCCAAATCCCCGCTCACCTCACAAAGGTCTTACCTATACTCTCTTTGATCTTTGATCTTAGGTGAGGGAGAGGGGGGGTAGGAGAGTGGGGGTTTAATCATGTTTTCAATGCGGGTAATGTCTTGAACTTGTGATTTTAGCAGCAGAGGAATTATAAGATTTCCGTTTGGAAGTAGAGCGTGATTCATGGGTTGGGGGGAGGTGATTTTGATGAGTGAGATGAGGATGAAGGTGGTCTAGTTTTTCAGTGATAGAGGTAGGGGAAGTGGTGTTTAAAGTGGAGGAGGAAGCAGAAGGAATGGGAGTGGGCACAGGCTGTGATGTAGTATAGTTGGTGTGTTTCTGTTTACAACAACAGGAGTATTGGTGTCAGGTGTAGCAGAAGGAAGAGAGAAATCAGAAGGGACGGAAATAGTGGGGAAGATTGTTTGCTGCAGAAAGAGAGTAGGAAAGTCAGAAGGAAAAATCTTAGTATGATGACTGGTCGACAGCACTATTGTCTCAAACAGGCAGGTAGTGTTGGTTGAGATCACAGGAGAAGCCAAGATTTTATTTAATGCAGCTGCATGAGTAGGAAAAGTGGTTGAGGGAAGTGTGGAGAAGGAAAAAGTGTGAGGAGCAGAGATAGTTGATGTAGAGGAAAGAGGTGGAGTAGGAGCTGACTGTGAAGGTAAGCTGAAATAGGATTGGGTTAAAAGGATTGTCCTTAACGTAAGAAAAAGACATATTCCTTATGTGTGGGACACTAAGAAGAAGTAGCAATATGAGGTGAGAACAGTTAATGCACTTGAGAGGATTAGTGCATTTTGTCGACCAGTAGAAGTGCACTTTGAACAGACCTGGGTCTTAGACAGGAATAGGGAAGTAGAAGAAAGGCTGTAAGAACGAAAGATTGAATGCCATTTTTAAACAGAATGTCAGCGAATTTTGAAGATTTTGGAGGAAGGAGGTCGAAAGATGTCTTTAACACTATTGTTGTTACGAGCTGAAATTTCGTCAGTCAGGTCAGTTTTGTTTGCCTCATAGGCTTCAAGAAGAATGGATTCAGCATATTTTGCCACAACTGTACTCCTGGCCTTGTGCACAGAAGCCCAACTGATGGCAAAGCCAGCAGAAGAAAGATTAAGTCGAGAGTCTACAAGTAAAAACATCGAGTTTTAAATACATTTATGAGAGGAGCTTGAGTAAGAGGAAAAAAGATTAGAAGGTTGGATGGAATCCATAATAAATCGAGAGTAGTCAAGGAGAAGAGCCTTTGCTAATGAATGTGGTGGTTTAGCGCTTCTATTTGATTATAATAATAATAATAATGAATGTGGTCGCTGTGCAGTTGCCATGGTGATAACGGCACAGATGGATGTTGAATATATGCTGGATGGTGGCGTCAAAGCTTAAGTTCCGGGATGTGCATGTTAAGTGTACCTGCCCAAATTAGGCGTCCAGTGAGTACAACACCAAGCAGGGTTAACTGCCACGGGCACCAGCCAGACGAATGCCCCCACCAGAGTGGGCGCAGGTCCAGGCAGTACAGAAGACAAGCAGGGTAATTTTAGAGAGAACAGAGAAAGGTGCTGGTGTTATTTAAGTGATGTAGTCTAGCCAGTCCACTGTGTGGGGATCTTTGACCACCCCATTGAAGGGGCTTCGACTGTTTTCTTGAAAAATTACGGCGCAAAAGATATCTAACTCGTGTCACACAAAAAAAAAAAAGGTTAAAAAAAAGATCAGGTTAAAAAAAATACAAAATAAAGTCTTCTTCAGAGATGCAGCTACTA